>OZ004708.1:179040942-179280942 GCA_963924515.1 Vespertilio murinus
ACAACCCCCATCCCCTCTTTCCCACCCCCCTCACACACACAGTGAAATTGCTCACATGGAATCTGAAGTCACTATACTGGAGAAGAACCAGAGAGCAGACAAATCTAGTTTTGAATTCCTTCTCTGCTGCACAGTAGCTGAATGATTAGGCAGTAAGTTATGACTTTTCTAAACCCGGTTTCTCATCTGTAAAATGGGGGTGATAAATGCTTATCACATAGGATTAAATCTAATGATATGTGGGAAGCATCAACAACATGGCTTTCATAGGTAATTGCTAGTTATCTTTTGGCGTTCCAGCTCCCAAACTGCTTTCACTCTTTTCCACTTTGGCACCACAATCCTAACTATAAAAAACCCCTGCTCTTCTGGTGCCTTCTTGGCCTCGATCACAATGCCATCACTCCCCACTTCGCTCAGCTGGCGGCACTGAGTTGGTGAGCTGCTTTCCAGTGATGGCACCCAGCGCTCACCGCCTTCCAAGGCTGAAGCAGCCGGTAATGCCATCCTGGAAATTGCAGCAATGTATGTTAGCTTCATTCTTGGTTCACTTCACACTACAACATTTCTCACTCTTCAAATGTGCTTCAGTTTAAATTAGTTTTATTTGGAAAAATTGCCCCTAATATTTATAGAAAATTGAAGAGGGAAAGTGGATATATCCTAATAGTAAGACGTTTCATTTGATGTTTAAGTTTTTTTAGGAGTGAGTGTACTGGGAAGAGTTGGTTACATTATACTAGGATTCTCTAAGGCAAAGTATTATTATTATTATTATTATTATTATTATTATTTTGGTAAAAGCTTGATACAGGTGGAATCCTTACTTGTTTAGGAAAGACCAGCACTTGAAAAAAATTTTCTCAAACGGTGAAAACAATTTTCTCCTCCCCTTAAACTTTCTGGTTTTTCACCACACCTGTTTTCTTCCCGGGAGTTAATGTTTTCTTAGGCAAGAAGGATTTCAGTATTTTTTTTTTTACATTTGAACTGCCTAGCTTGTGTCTGCATAGAATTATTTGTGGTTCAGCTCTTTAATCCTAATCAAAATGTTTTCATTTGTAAAAGAACTGGAAACCCCTAATTTCTGTATCATGTATACATTTTTTAGAAGAAGCTTTAGGTACAAAGCTGTTTGATTTCTGTTTTTGTTTTTTGTTTTAAATTATAGGTAATTAAAATTTCCTTCTTTATGCATACCTCTGATTTTTCAGAATGTTTTGCTACGTATTGAGAGTTTGTAAAAACATTTTCAGAAGGGCAGTTTTTCATTGCTCCTAAGCTGAAACCGTGTGTTGAACTCCGCAGGGCAGTGGGCAAAGGAAGTGGTGAATATCTGTTGACACTTCAAGTTCTCTTATTTAATATTCATGAATGAGTGGCTGAGCAGATGGACAAAAAAATATAGGTTTTTTTTTAGGGATCTCTCTAATGTCTTTTTTTTTTTAAGTTTGAATATGAAACTTCATGGTGTATACCTTTTTTGTAAGCCATTTGTTACACGTAAGGCTTTATGCATTCTGTGTACCGTGAAAACAGGCAAGATGTCTGTGTGCGTATTAGTCTGAGATGGCTGTGCTGACGGTGCTTGCTTGGTCTTGCTCCCAGCGATGCTGGTGCACCCACGCCGCAGACGGGGGAAGGCATGTTGTCAAACGTGTTCCGTCCTTTTTCCTTATTAATTTGTCCTCGGTGTATTTTCTGTGAGTCTTTAAAAGGATTAAGTTGTTCTTTTTCTATTAGAGACAAAAAAAATTAGTCCGGGGACATTAGCCTTATTTTAAGGTCAGAGTCGAATTATCTTCCCAAGCAATCTTAATTTTATGCAAATACATGTGTTTTGAAAGTTTTAAGAACGTGTGCTAAATTAATCTATTTTCAACCCACTTTGAACCGTGCTTTCACTTTCTAATATAGGACTGTGACCCACATCTCTTGAGTTTACTTCCATTATTTATAAATCCTGACTACTTCACAGAAACGCATCAGGTCTAAAAGTCATAGCACTTAAAGATTTTCAAAATGTTTATAAATACTGGTTTCTGTGTCAGAAAAACTTAGGAAAGAATGGATTAATTCTTTTTGAAAATTTATTTCGTTTTTACCACCTCCTTTAAAACCCAAGGCATCTTTTTTTTTGTTGTTGTTGTTAATTTTCACCCAAGGTTATTTTTCCATTGCTTTTTAGAGAAAGTGAAAGGGGGGAGAGGTGGATAGGAGAGGGAGGGAGAAAGAAGAGAGAAAGAAACATCGATGTGAGAGAGACACATCAATTGGTTGCCTCTTGCACATGCCCGACCAGGACAAGGGATAGAGTCCTTGGAAAAATTACCCCTAGGTATGTGCCGTTGACCGGAATTGAACCTGCCGATAACTCTATCAATTGAGCCAGATCAGCTAGGGCAAACCCAAGGAATCTTTGATTCCTTTAAAACAAAATGCCTTTTAATATCTCATTATTCAAGGTTGTGATTGGCTAACTTGGATTCTGATGGAAAGTGACTTACAAAGCTTCTCTATGAGTAAGTTTCTGTTCCATCATTTCAAAACATCATAATAATAGTAATGATAATAATAGCTAACACCACGTTATTTTTTCTAGATACTATATATATTATTTAAAATCGCATATTCCATAATTCTATGGAGGTTTATTTCTTTTTGAAAAAGTGTGTTGGCCCTATGTACTAAAAGGTGTGGGTTCAATTCCCAGTCAGGGCACAAATCCAGGTTGTAGGCTTGATCCCTAGTCAGGGCACGTGCAGAAGGCAACCAATTGATGTTTCTCTCACATCAATGCTTCTCTCTCTCTCTCTCTAAAATAAAAATATTTTTAACTAATCAGGTAATTTTTGTGTGTGTTCTATTAAGTTCCTTTTAGGTTAACACAGTCAGTGGTAGTAATCTTGTTTGAAATTTGATAATAGCCCTAGCCAGGTTGCTCAGTGGTTAGAGCATCGGCCTGGGGACTGAGGGGTCTTGGGTTCAATTCCAGTCAAGGGTACACACCTAGGTTGCAGACTCCATTCCCAGCAAGGTCAGGGCTTGTGCAGGAGGCAACCAGTTGATGTGTCTCTCTCACATCGATGTTTCTCTCTCTGTGTCTCTCCCCTTCCTTCCATTCTCTTTCTTAAAAAAAAAAAATCAATGGAATAAATATCCTCGAGTAAGGATTAACAAGAAAAGAAAGAAAGAAATTTGATGACAAATATTTAAAATTTTGTGAACCACCATTCTTGGAAATGTGATGACAGCCTGCTGTTTGCATGCTTCTCCTAATGTTGAGGGTGGACTCTTGGGTTTTGAAACAGGCTTTACCAGTATTCCAGCTCAGCAGAAACGTAGCCAAAGCTTCCTCAAAGCATGTGGGCGGTGACGCTTCCTCTCAGAAGTTTGCAGAGGGTTTTAGATTTTTCTTTAGTTATTGGGTATAACTTGACCTCCACATTTACTGGTATGTATGTCTTAATGAGTTGTCACTAGAGATTATTGACTAGGAGGAAATTAGATTGGTGGTATTTGGTATTTAATTTTAGAGTAATAAAAATAATGGACATTTACTGTATCTAAATGTGAAACTACCTGATACACACTCATTTCTGGATTGGGCAGATTTTTTGGGGGGGGGTTTTGTTTATTAATCCTCACCCAAGTATATTTTCTATTGCTTTTTAGATAGAATAGGAGGGAGGGAGGGAGGAAAAGAGAAAGGGAGGAAGGGAGGGAGGGAGGGAGAGAGAGAGAGAGAGAGAGAGAGAGAGAGAGAAACATAGATGTAAGATACATCGATCTCACATTGGTTGCCTCCCTCAATTGCAGCCAGAGAACGAACCTGCACCCCAAGTATGTGTCCTTGTCCTTTGATGCACGGGCTGATGTTCTAACCACTGAAAACACTGGCCAGAGCTGGGCAGATATTTTGGTATCATTTATTACCTCTGGGAACACAGGGATATCATGTGAATGCCTTTGCAGTTTTGCTTATTCATGTGTGGCTTGTTATTGGTGAACTGTGACTAGAAATTTTGGTTGCATTTGAAGATTTTCACATCTTAAATATATTATTTCAGCCCTAGCTGGTTTGGCTCAGTGGCTAGAGCGTCAGCCTGCAGACTAAAGGGTGCTGGGTTCGACTCCGGTCAAGGGCACATGCCCAGGTTGTGGGCTCAATTGATCCCTAGTCAGGGGCATGCAGGAGGCAGCAGGTCAGTGATTCTCTTTAATCATTGATGTTTCTATCTCTTTCCCTCTCCCTTTCTGAAATTAATAAAAATATATGAAAAATATTATATATATATATGTATATAATTTTCAGAGCATTTGTATAGTCCTGAGTGTTTAAGTAATTGCACTAGCAGATCTTTCAGTGGGGAAGAGCTTAGTACCAAGTTCTCAAATATTTTTTTTTAAATTAACTAAAGTAATAAGTGTTCTTTGTTTAAAAAACAACTAAAGACAATGCAAAAATGAAAGTTTTTCTTCCTCAAACATACTATATCCTTAGGGTTTTTCTTTCATCCCCAAAATTATACTTAATGCTTCTGATTCTAAGTGCTTTACATATATTAACCCACTAAACCCTCACAACTCTATGAATATACCCTATGGAATAGGTTCTATTTTATATCCATTTGCAAATGAAGAAACTGAGGCATGGACAGGTAACTAGTCAAAGGTTGCACACCGAGTTAGCAGCAACACAGATTTGAGCCCACGTAGTTCTGCTTTACGGTGTGTGTTTTAGCCTCTGGAATCTTACCATGCATAATGTGTGGTTTTTTTCACTTAACGATACATGCTAGACATCTTTCCATGTACCACTACTCCTTTTAAAAAAATATATATTTTATTGATTTTTTACAGAGAGGAAGAGAGAGGGATAGAGAGTTAGAAACGTCAAAGAGAGAATCATCGATCAGCTGCCTCTTGCACATCCCCTACTGGGGATGTGCCCGAAACTAAGGTACATGCCCTTGGCCGGAATCGAACCCGGGACCCTTCAGTCTGCAGGCTGAAGCTCTATCCACAGAGCCAAACCGGTTTCAGCCACTACCTCCTTCTTAATAATTATGTAGTCTTCCGGGATAGAGGCGAGCCATAACTTAAGTTAGTGTCTTTCAAGTTTAATCTTCTTTTATTTTCAATCCCATTAGTAATTATTTTAAGTAGTATTTTTAAAATTTCAAGATTTTTGAATTGCAGTAGTGAGGCTATTAGTGTTTGTTAGGTAATGCATGCTAACTGTCCAGGTGTTCTCTCAGGTGAGTTGTGGAGTGAAACCTGGCTTACCTCACAGCTGTTTGTTTTGCACGGATTTATTATTTTTGTGGTTAGCCTGAGTAACTCTGGAAATTCAGTGGAGTGCTGGGGATAGAAGTGACATCTGTTTGGATTTTATTTATTTACTTTTGTTAGGGTCTGGAGTTTCGGTGTTATACCAAGAAGTCCGTGGTATTAGTTTGAAATTTGAGCACTCTCTCACTTGATATGACTTGCATCCTCCAAGTAGCTGGCTTTCAATTCCCTGTATTTGTGCCAAGAACAGTTGTTACTGTGTCCATTCTTTCTTCTGCAGGCTTTACTCTTGTTCCAGACACACCAGCTACAGATACTGAAGTATCCCTTGTTTCCATTTTTATCGCATTGGTATCCCTCTCCACAGGGAGTCTGTGCTTGTTTCATTAAGAGGAAATATTTTTTGGTTCATTAATAACTATTTTAAATATGTACATTGGAAAGTTAGTAGATGCTTTCAACTTAAATTCAGTTACTGTTTCTTAGTCATTTTGGAACTGAGTCGGCAGCAGCTTGGTTGATAGCTAACTGGAGCATTGCCCTTCATCAGCCAGTCCCTTATTAATTATTTGTCAGCTCAGACATTCATTCAGCACCTGCTGAATGCTAGTTCCTCAGCTAAGTAATCGGGACACCTAGAGGACTCTGTCCCTCCTTCAGGGAACGTGGGGGTTTGTTGGGATAACTTTTTGTTGCAAACAGTGTAAAATGCTATGATAGAGATGAGCCCAAACGAGAAAGAATCTGAGTTAAGAGTAAAGGCTCCTCGGTTTGGGCTGGGCCCAGATGGCTGAGTGGGATTTAACTGGCCAATGGAAAGAGAGACAAAGGGTTCTAAATGGAGTATATATAGAAATCTGATCTGTGGAAACCACTAGAAATTATCATTAGAACGCCATGAGAGTGCGGGCCCCTTCAAGAGCAGACCTCACTTAGCACATAGTAGCTGTTTAATAAACATTTGTTGAAAGGAATGTGTTAAATAACGTTTACTGTGCTTGTCCATATTTTGTAAGAGATTTTTTACTCATTTTTAATACCTGACAATTTTTAGATCATGTGGCTTAACAAAACATTGTAAAATGAGTAAGAAACAGCTCCTGGTCCTAGCTGGCTTGGCTCAGTGGATAGAGCATAGGCCTGTGGACTGGAGGGTCCCGGGTCCAGTTCTGGTCAAGGGCATATGCTGGGGTTGTGGGCTCAATCCCCAGTAGGCGGCATGCAGGAGGCAGCCCATCAATGATTCTCTCTCATCACCAATGTTTCCATCTCTCACTCCCTTTCCCTTCCTCCCTGAAATAAATAAAATAAAAAAATATATATATATTTAAAATTTATTGTTAGACTTAATAGAATAATAAAGAGATGGTTTGTTTACTTGAAGTCTAACTAATACTTAGAATTTAGAACTATTAGATGCATATCATTAACTTAGAATGTCTTTACTAGGTGTACTGGTTAATAATGGCAGATTTTATAATCAAAGAAAATGATAATTTCAAAATCAAAAGTATTTATTTCCTGAAATTGGTTTGGCTCAGTGGATTTCGAGCGTTGGCCTGTGGACTGAAAGGTCCCAGGTTCGATTTCGGTCAAGAGGATGTGCTTTGGTTGTGGGCACATCCCCCATGGGAGGTGTGCAGGAGGCAGCTGATCCATGTTTCTAACTCTCTATCCCTCTCTCTTCCTCTCTGGAAAAATCAATAAAATATGTATTTTTTTCAAGTGCTTTATTCAAAGTAATGTCCATCTTTAGCTACACATTCCCCCCATTTTTCAGGTAATTTGTGGATACTGTCCCAATAGAATTTTTCTTATTTTGAGGCAAACCTTTCAGAGACCCAATTTTCCACTTCTTCCTACATTTTGAAGTGCTGCTCAGAAAGTGCGTGTGCCATTGATCAGAACAAGTGGTAATCTGAAGGAGTAGGTCTGGTGAATATGGCGGGTGGGTTAATACTTCCCAGGCAAGATCTTTTAACGTGTCTTCAATTGGTTTTGAAGTGTGTGATGGTACGTCATCATGAAGCAAAATTACTTTGCCGTGTCTTCTGGCACATTCTGATTGTTTCACAATCAAAGCGTGGTTCAAATTGATTATTTGTTGTCGGTATCGATCAGTATTAACGATTTCACCTGGTTTTAGAAGCTCATAATACACCACACCTTCCTGATCCCACCAAACGCAGAGCATTGTCTTCTTTCCGAAGCTATTTGGCCTTGCAGTCCATGTTGATGGTTGACCTGGATCAACCCATGATTCTGTGCATTTGGGATTCTCCAAAGAAATCCACTTTTCATCACCAGTCACAATTCATGCCAAAAAAAAAAAAAACCCAACAAAAAAAACCCTTTCTTTCGTGCCATTAAAGCAACATTTTACTGATGACTTTTCGGTTTTCCATTTGTCTTTCGTTCAGTTGATGTGGCACCCATTTTCCTTCCTTTAAGATCTTTCCCATTGCTTGTAATCGATTGGAAATTGTTGCTGAGCAGTGTTTAATCTTTCTGCAAGTTGTTTTTGAGTTTGACATGCATCTTCATCCAATAATGCTTGTAATTGTTGGTCTTCAAACTTTTTTGGTTGACCTGGACGTTCATTGTCTTTCACATCGAGATCATCACTTTTAAAGCATTTAAACCAGCGTTCACAAGTATCTTGAGACGGAGCATGTTCACCATAAGCTTCCCGAAGTATTCAGCAGCACTTTTCTTCAAAAGAAAGTAATGAATTAAAACTTCCCACAAATGCTATTTTTTGGCATGAAATTCAACATTTTTAAGCATAGAAATATCTGTGATGTTAACACTTTCAGCAAATTTGACATATGAATTTTGAAGCTTGCTGTCAATACAACAAAATAGCAAACATATCAAATCACATATATATTAACATATGTGTAACTCCATCTATTGAAAAATATTTGTATTATTAACTGGTACATTACTAATTAACATTAGTAATTAGACATTTAAATATATATATATATATTTATTTATTTTAGGGAGGAAAGAAGAGGGGGAGAGAGAGAAACATCAAATGATGAGAGAGAATCATTGATTGTCTGCCTCCTGCACACCCCCTACAGAGGATCGAACCCATAACCCAGGCATGTGCCTTTGGCCGGAATCGAACCTGGGACCCTTCAGTCTGAAGGCTGACGCTGTATCTATTGAGCCAAACCAGCTAGGACAGTAATTAGATATTTTCAACAGAGAAAACATGAAACACGATTCTCATTCCATAAACTATTTGAAACAAATTTGTCTTACTTTAGAGTCCTCTTGAGCCACAGGAGTTTGTTCAGACACGGTTGCTAACATTTGTAATGTGTATCCTCCTTGGAACTTATCATGTTTTCTAGTTCACACATTTCACCATATCAGGCCGTGCTGCTTTCTGCGCTCTGTGTTAGAGTAGGCATGTTTGCTTATCAGGGATTGGCAAACCCTTTCTATAAAGGGCCAGATAGTACATATTTTAGTCTCTGTGGGCCATATGGACTCTGGCAACTGTTTTCAGCTCTGCCACTGTAGCATGAAAGCAGTTTTAGGTAATGTATGAACAAGTGGGCATGACTCTGTTCCACTAAAACTTTATGTATAGCCGAAACTGGTGTGGCTCAGTAGATAGAGGTCCCAGGTTCAATTCCGCTCAAGGGCATGTACCTTGGTTGCGGGCACATCCCCAGTGGGGGTGTGCAAGAGGCAGCTGATCGATGATTCTCTGTCATCGATGTTTCTAACTCTCTCTCCCTCTCTCCTCCTCTCTAAAAAAAAAAAAATCAATAAAATATATTTTAAAAAATAAATAAAATATATTTAAGAAAACCAAAAAACTTTATGTATACAGACAGGCTGTATGGGCTGTTTGCCATTGTGGAAGCCCAGTGCACTTTGCTCTTTCAAATAAAATCTCCCCATTAGCCGTAACCGGTTTGGCTCAGTGGATAGAGTGTCGGCCTGCGGACTGAAAGGCTCTATCCCTCTCACTTCCTCTCTGTGTAAAATCAATTAAATATATTTAAAATCTCCCCATTAAAATCTTGTCAATTTTGGCTCTTAGTGATAAGTGTTCATAACATGAGTTCAAAAGTTGTGTTTTTAAAAAAATATATACTTTATTGTATTTTTTTACAGAGAAGAAGGGAGAGCAACAGAGAGTTAGAAACAGCCATCAGCTGCCTCCTGCAAACCTCCTACTGTGGATGTGCCTGCAACCAAGGTACATGCTGGTGACTGGAATGGAACCTGGGACCCTTCAGTACGCAGGCAGACGCTCTATCCACTGAGCCAAACCAGTTAGGGCCAGTTCAAAAGTTTAAGATCTGATTTAACTTGCATTGGTGTAATCAACTTTGTTTTGTAGAAATGTTATAAGCAGAACTGAATTTAATATTCTATATTTTAAAAGTTTAATTTTTGACCACTCAAAAAAGAAATTATTTAGCTTGGGAAATGTTTGCAAATTTCAGGATGCAAATTCTTGTTGTGATTGACCTGGACTGAAATACAGATCAGGCGAAATAAGACCTGGTGGTCCAGGGTAGACTTTGATGGAGTTGGCTGTAGAGGTCGATGGAAGGGAGAGGGATCTTGCCAAATACATGCGAAGTTTTCTGGGGTCCCCATTTTTGCATCCTGCTGCTGGAAGCCTGGAGAATTAATCGAGTGGTGATCTTGGTTGGAGCACACAGGCTCACTTCTGACTTCTGCAGATGACTTAGTAGATTCTGGCATTTGGGAGGGCTTGGGAAGGTTTTTATCAAAGTGCTTTGAAAATACTAACCTGTCAGCATAGGATAGGTTTAAGCGAGAAGAATTAGGCAGAGAAACATATTAGGAATTTTTTTCAATTGTCTGGATTCCTGTGACGAGGGGGCCCTGACCAGTGTGGCTCAGAGGGTTGGATATTGTCCCGTGCACTAGGAGGTTGTGGTTTGATTTCTGGTTAAGGGGCATTTCTGGGTGGTAGGGGGGGCTTGGAGGAAGCAACCAATCCATGTTACTCTCTCATGTCGATGTTTCTCTCTCTTTCCCTTTGCCTTCCTCTCTCTAAAAAAATTAAAATCAATGAAAACTTTTTTTTTTTTTAAATATATATTTTATTGATATTTTACAGAGAGGAAGGGAGAGAGATAGAGAGCCAGAAACGTTGATGAGAGAGAAACATCGACCAGCTGCCTCCTGCACACCCCCAGTCGGGGATGTGCCCACAACCAGTGCACATGCCCCTGACCGGAATCGAACCCGGGACCCCTCAGTCCACAGACCGACGCTCTACCACTGAGCCAAACCGGTTTCGGCGATGAAAACTTTTTAAAAAAATGATTGTTTTGGAGGGTAGGCCACTACCTGTTACTTGACAGCATTCTGACCTGTTTATAGAAAGAAAAGCAAGAAAGCTTATAATTTTTGGACTTAATTAAAGAAAAAATCCTTATCAAATTTGTCTGGACAGTGCTCGCTTTGGCAGCACACATACTAAAATTGGAACAATATAGAGAAGATTAGCACGGTCCCGGAGCAAGGACAACACGCAAATTCGTGAAGCGTTCCATATTTAAAAAAAAAAAGTCTCTACAAAAATGTCTTTGAAGACACGGGGGCTATTGAAGGGCTTGGAAGGTGAGTTCTGGTTTAGATTAGGTGGAACTTTCAAGTGTTAATTTTTTAACTGCAGCAACATTTGAAGATTTTAGCTCTGAATTGCATAAATTGGTTCGTGTTTTGCTGAGCATTGGAAACCTTTGAAGTGTCCTCTCTTCTTGAGCAGTATTTTGGTTGTAATTAGACTATGAGCTCCTTGAGATTAGGGGACTTGGCGAGGTGCCAGCAAAAACTCAATCATGTTTTCTGTTGAATTAAATTGTATGAAATTAGCAAGAAGGGCACCATTTGAGAAGTTCTAAAATACCTTTTCCTGGTTTCTCGTTATGAAAAATGTCGGGTACACAGAAACTGTTGAAGAATAGCACAGTGATCACCATATACCCACCACCCAGATTCAACAGTTGTTTAAGTTTTACTTTTGATATTTTTTCTGAACCATGTACAAGAAATTGCAGAAATGATAACACTTCCTCATACTTGCGTGGGCATCTCCTAAAAATAAGATCTTTTCCTGTTTAACCACAGCATTTCTGAGTCATTCTTGTAGAGATCAGGGTAATAGTGTACTAACTCTATCACCTCTGTGTGGCCTTAAACAAGTTGTTTGATATTTCTTTTAAAAAATATATATTTTATTGATTTTTCACAGAGAGGAAGGGAGAGGGATAGAGAGTTAGAAACATCGATGAGAGAGAAACACTGATCACCTGCCTCCTGCACACCTCCCACTGGGGATGTGCCCACAACCAAGGTACCTTGTTTCCCCGAAAATAAGACATCCTCCGAAAATAAGACCTACTTCATGGAAACATAATACATCCCCTGAAAATAAGACCTAACCCATCTTTGGGAACAAAAATTAATATAAGACACTGTCTTATTTTCGGGGAAACAGGGTACATGCCTTTGACCGGAATCGAACCTGGGACTCCTCAATCCACAGGGCGATGCTCTATCCACTGAGCCAAACCGGTTTCGGCGTATCAACAATTTCTTAATCTATCTTCATCTAGTTTCATTACCCAGACTCATCCCCCACCTCCTCTTTTTTTTTTTTTCTTTTGAGAGAGAAAGAGAAGCTTCAGTTTGTTGTTCCACGTATTATGCATTCATTGGTTGATTCTCGTATGTGCTCTGACCAGGTTTGAATCTGCAACCTTGGCGTATTGGGACGATGCTCTAACCAGTTGAACCACCCCGCCAGGGCTCCTCATCCTTTTCCTTACTGCCAGAGTTTATGTTCTCAGGTACAAATTTAATCGTATTAACTCCCTTTAAAACTCTTTTCCCAGCACCTACAGTGCCAAGTCCGGATCTCTTTA
This sequence comes from Vespertilio murinus, assembly GCA_963924515.1. Classification (NCBI taxonomy): domain Eukaryota; kingdom Metazoa; phylum Chordata; class Mammalia; order Chiroptera; family Vespertilionidae; genus Vespertilio; species Vespertilio murinus. The sequence goes on from OZ004708.1 coordinate 179,053,173, forward strand.
CTCTTCTTCTGTGTATCTTCTGTCTCTGTAGCCTTATCTCTCATCATACACTGCCTCCCCTTCTCCCACCTCACTCTTAACACACACAAACACATGTGCCCCCAGAGTAGTGTGCCCCACGTTGTTCTCTAAATATATTCTGTGTTACATACCTCTGTGCTTTTGCTAATTGGCTTCCTCTTTTTGGAATTCTACCCCCACCTACCATCCTCTTTACGGCTGGCAGAACTTGACCTTTAAGACTAGGTGCAGGTAGTTAACTCCTCAGTCGTTCCTTCTGTCTTGTCCCTACTCTACATTGTAGTCTTATAAGTAGTAGTAGTCTGTAAGTAGTAGCATGATACTCATAACATTTTCGGGCAGCCATTTACTGCATGTCTGTCTCAGTCTAGTAGATTAAAAAGTCCTTGAAGGCACACGCTAGTTTTTATCCTTTTTTGGATCCGTAATATCTAATACAGTATGTTGCTTGTACTGTATTAAAACAAATGTAGATATCGTGTCCACATTTTGTGGATGAAAAAAAATTGAGGTTCAAAGAATATGCATTATGTACCCAATGTAGCAGAACTAATTAATGGAGCATACAGATCTTTAAGGGCCCATTTCATTACTGCTTTCATTAACTATACTACTTCAAATAATTACAGCCATTTGATGAGTGATTCTGTGCTTAGTCTATGGACTTAGAGCCCCCTAGAGGATCTTAGAGTTCCCACATGGAAGTCTACAAAGTCATATGCATTTTCTGTAGACTGAGTTAGTAAGGTTATATATATGTATGTATGCATGTCACCAATTTTTGGAATGTACACAGATGTCCTTGTGACTAATAGTGAATTGTGTTGGTGAAGTGGACATACTTATATCTTTTGAGAGGAAAGTAGTAGGGGCTTTAACCCTATAGAAGAGTTGGAATAACGTCTTTGCATTGTTTACTAGGGAATTGATAAGGTACAAGAAAGTATTTTTTGAAAGCAATTAAATTCAGATTAGATGGTAATATCTGAAATTTCCCCAGTCCTCAGTAGTTCATTAAAATAAAAGAAAGAAAAAATTTTTCTGAGGCTAAACATAATCAAAAGTTGTTAAATCCATTTTTTTAAATAAGGTGGTTTTACATATATTTTCAGCTGGTGCCAGAATGCTTAAATTTTTTGTCTTAGCACCAAAATATTTTATATATATGGATACATTTTCATTGGATCTCTAAACACATCGGAAGTTCTGTGGTCTAGGTAGTCTTCTCTTTTCAAATGTAAATTCACTACGAATTGTATTTTATCAGCTCCAAATAGGTTCGGACTGGCTGGAACCACTTTCCCCCCAGCTTTATTGAGATGGAATTGAAATATAATGTATATTTGAGGCATATAATGTGATACAAGTATGTATTGTAAAATGTTGACCATAGTAATGTTTAGTCAACATATCCTTCACCTTACATAATAACATTTTCTCGTTGTATCGTTATGGTGAGAACATTAAAGCTTTATTCTCATAGCAACTTACGAGTATGCAATCATCGTGCTTAATTCTTAATGAGAAGTGTTTTTCTAACTTAATTACTGCCTGCTGTCTGGACACGGCGTTGTATTCTGCTCCCTCGGCCACAGGCACTTCTACTGTTGATATATAAAGCATTTGTGGTCTGGCAGGCATTCTAGGTTTAAGGGCAGAGCTTAAATAATAATGCTTTAAAATATGTGTGCTATTTTAGCTACTAGGTAAACATGAATTGTGTGATGGCATTCATTCCTTTGGCAAATATTTATTCAAATCCTGCTGTGAACCAGGCCCTCTCCCCAGCCCTGAAATCACAGCTCTGGGTGAACAAAATGGACAAGCCTTGGCTGGTGGCCCTGCCTTCTGGTGGGGAGCCATGCTCTAAGCATGTGAGCATGCAAGTGGGTATCTGTGATAGAATTCTAGGTAGGGGCCCGTGCTTTAGAAAAGGCAGGAGAAGGAATAGGAAGTGGTGTTTTCTAGTTTAGAAAGAGTTCTTTGAGAAGGCCTTCTTTAAGAGACATCTGAGCAGAGAGGTCTACATGAAGTAAAGGCCGAGGCAGTCACCTTGCGAAGACAGAAGGAGGAATAGCCTTCCAGACAGAGGGGTCAGCGAATGCTGAGGCTTTGAGGACTTTCTAGGAGGGGGGGGTAGAGTGATCTACTGGAGAGAACAGACTCCAGTAAGAAAGGAAACAGGAGGTCAGGGAGGAAGTAGTGGTTATGGAGCTTCAGGTGAGCGATGATGATGGAGTGGTGGGAAGTGGTCAAATGTGAGATGTATTTTGAAGAGTCAACAGAATATGATGATCGACTGAGTGTGAAAGAGCTGTCAAGAAAACGGCAGTGTTAGTAAGTAGACACTGGACTTGAAGGATATACACAGATTTTTACAGTGGCTATTCTGTAATAAAATAAACATAGAGATTACTTTAAAATTAGAGTTAACCATGCTACTAAATATAGCTTAATTCTTTTTAATATTTTTTATTGATTTTTAGAGTGAGGGAGAGGGAGAGAGAGAAACATTGATGTAAGAGTGGAACTTTAGATCAACTGCCTCCTGCACCCCCTCACCCCCCCCCCCCTCAGTCATCAAGCCTGAAACTCAGGCAGTGTCCTGACCAGGAATCAAACCAGCAACCTTTTGGTGCACAGGATGACACCCAACCAACTGAGCCACACCAGCCAGGTCATATAGCTTAATTCTTTTTTAAAAAAAATATATTTTATTGATTTTTTACAGAGAGGAAGAGAGAGAGGTATAGAGAGTTAGAAACATCGATGAGAGAGAGTCATCGATCAGCTGCCTCTTGCACACCCCCTACTGGGGATGTGCCCGCAACCAAGGTACATGCCCTTGACCGGAATCGAACCTGGGACCTTTCAGTCCACAGGCCGACGCTCTATCCACTGAGCCAAACCGGTTTCGGCTATAGCTTAATTCTTAATGTATTCTATCCCTTTTGATTTGATAAACAATTTTAGTAACATGACATTTTAAAATTTGTCTTTTTAGTCTTAGTGATCAGCCTTTGTACCTGTTCCACATTTGAAGATGGTGAAGTTAGATATCCATACTCTGGCCCATCATCTCAAGCAGGAACGCTTATATGTGAACTCCGAGAAGCAGCTCATTCAGAGGCTCAATGCAGACGTACTTAAGACAGCTGAAAAGTTGTACCGTACCGCATGGATTGCTAAGCAACAGAGAATTAATTTGGATCGACTTATCATAACCAGGTAAATAAAAGATTGAGATCTTTTATAAACCACTATGGTTCTGTGTTAACTGCTAACTACAAATAAATGAATCTATTTCCAACAAAGTGCTTGCTTTAAGATAGTTTAAGTCAACATTAAGATGAGTCTGCTTATTTTGTTTATTTTAAGTCACTTAACACTGTTATGGAGAATTATAACTTGAGTATTAGTATCTTATACCACACCAATTAATTTTTTATCTTTACACATATACATTTTATCACTGTAGACAGTAAGTTATCTTTGTTATACTTTTCCTCCAACATAATTTAATATGTAAATTTTCATGTTTTGCTATTGCATATCTGCTTTTCAGTTTTAGAAACCTTGTTTTTCTCTGTGTTAATATAATACCTCATGTTCTGTTGTCCCAAGAAGCAGTTTTTAGCTCTAAGAATAGTGGTACTGAAGCATATGCTGAGGAAAGAAGCCAGGCAGGAAGAATACATACTCTGTGCTTCCATTTATGTGAAGTTCAAAATGAGGCAGGACTAATCTGATTAAAGAAATCAGAACAATGGTTATTTCTTGGTACTTTTTATTGAGCCTGATTTAATATGAGGAATTTGTTTTTGTTTGTACCTTTCTTCTTTTCTCCTTTCTTTTTTTCCTCCTTCCCTCCTCCCCTTCTCCCCTCCCTCCCTCCCTTCCTCCCTCCTTTCCTTCCTTCTTCCCTCCTTACCTCCCTTTCTTCCTTCCTTCCTTCCTTCCTTCCTTCCTTCCTTCCCCCCTCCCTCCTTCCCTTCCTCCCTCCCTCCCTCAATCAGGTGCTAATGGTCTGAAAGATTTTATCAATGAGTGATTTCATTGGGACTGTAATCAACTCACATTCCATGTTTTATAGTGTATGTGTGAAATTATTGTTGTTAATTTTATGTTTTGCTTGTCTGCTCATTTTTTAGTGCTGAAGCTTCCCCTGCCGAATGTTGCCAACATGCCAAGATCTTGGAAGACACACAGTTTGTTGATGGATATAAGCAGTTGGGATTCCAGGAGACTGCTTACGGAGAATTCTTGAGTCGATTAAGGGAAAACCCTCGTCTTATTGCCTCCTCGCTGGTTGCTGGAGAGAAACTCAATCAGGAGAACACACAGAGTGTTATATACACAGTTTTTACCTCCCTCTATGGCAATTGCATTATGCAAGAAGATGAAAGCTACCTCCTTCAGGTTTTGAGATACTTGATTGAATTTGAACTTAAAGAAAGTGACAACCCCAGGCGACTTTTGAGGAGAGGAACTTGTGCCTTCAGCATCTTGTTTAAGCTTTTTTCTGAAGGACTGTTTTCTGCCAAACTTTTCCTCACAGCTACTTTACATGAGCCAATCATGCAGCTGCTTGTGGAAGACGAAGATCACTTGGAAACAGATCCAAATAAACTAACCGAGAGATTCTCCCCATCTCAACAGGAAAAACTCTTTGGAGAGAAAGGCTCAGATAGATTCAGGCAAAAGGTCCAGGAGATGGTGGATTCCAATGAGGCCAAACTAGTGACGTTGGTGAACAAGTTTATCGGCTATCTCAAACAGAACACATACTGCTTTCCACACAGTCTGAGGTGGATCGTGTCACAGATGTACAAAACTCTCTCCTGTGTAGACAGACTGGAAATCGGGGAGGTCAGGGCAATGTGCACTGACCTCCTGTTGGCCTGCTTCATTTGCCCGGCGGTTGTCAATCCGGAACAGTACGGAATAATTTCCGATGCTCCTATTAATGAGGTGGCAAGATTCAATCTGATGCAGGTATGCTTTGCTATTATTAATATGGCATTCAATTTAAAATCAGTTGATGAGCAATGAGCCAAAACCGGTTTGGCTCAGTGGATAGAGCATCGGCCTGTGGACTGAAGGGTCCCAGGTTTGATTCTAGTCAAGGGCATGTGCCTTGGTTGCGGGCACATCCTCAGTAGGGGGTGTGCAGGAGGCAGCTGATCGATGTCTCTCTCATCGATGTTTCTAACTCTCTATCCCTCTCCCTTCCTCTCTGAAAAAATCAATAAAATATATTTAAAAAAATAAAATCAATTGATGAGGCAGTGAGGGTGGGAACAGAAAATGTGATGACAACTATTATTCATAGGTTCCTACCATTCTCTTTCTTTTTAGACTGTCCTAAATATTTGCTTCTTAAGACATAAAACCAGTCATATTGGGATTTAAAAATATTCTTGTCATAAAACATTTTGTGTTAGTTTTTAACTGGAGTTCTCATGCACGTAAACGATCGCATTTTTCTAGAGCAAGCCCTTTGTCCTCTTCCCATGATTTCAAAATCCAGAATGTTTGAAAACTGAATCTTTTTACTTCATTTGTTAGCAAAACGCAGCCTGAACTAACAGGCTATTTATAATTGTTTGTTATTCTGCTTAGTGCTAATGAATACTCATGTTTTTCTGCTGAAATGTTAACATGTTTGATTATAGGATGCTATCCTAAAAACTGGACACGCTACATATATGTACTAACCAACCTTTCTAAATTCTCCAAAGTTTGAGATATGAAACTCAGAGAATTTTTGGACCTGTATTAACACTCTCCCCCTAATTATCTGCTATTATTTCTTAAGCAAATATTTTAATTATATCTTATCAGAAATACTGTGAAGAAGAAAGACTGAGTTTATTTGAAATAGACTCTATCTTTGGAGTGTGTTTTTTTAAACGATAAGTTTGTGTTTTGTTTTGTTTTTAATCAGTTTGTCATATCAGGATATTGAGCAATTAACTATATAGAAATCCCTAAAATAAAATTAAAAACTTATTTTCATCTGTGAAATACTAAATTTATTCTTGTGATAATGTAGTTGTAGTTTTTATTTTTGTCATTCTAACAGAGATGGAATCACATATTTTCAAAACGAGTTATAATGGGAGATTGTCCTAGATATTAAGAAGGTGATGCTATATGATGTTAACTTTCAGCAACGTGTCTTTAAAGGGAGTGTGGGTTAACAGTTCACTTTTGGCAGTAAGGAACTTGCTCTGTGAAGTTTACTTTCCCAACAGCATATGTTTTGTAGAAATCGTTTGCGTTTAAATTGAGAAAACAAAATATCTACCCGGAGTACTTTATGAACTATGTGGAATAAAGTACTTAACAGTAACTTGAAATAGTTTGAGTCAGCTTTTACAAATTAATTTCTTAAAGTTTCCGAGCATATGAAAAGTACACCATCAGAAACAAAGATGTTGTGTTTTTATTTCCTAAGGTCGATATAATACGTTAATGAAAAATGAAAGCAAAATCTTCTATTTATCCTGTATAACTCTTAAATATAGCAAAACCTGGTGTTGAAGGATGCACAGGTGGGACCCTGTTCTGTGTGGTCAGGCGGTATGGGCGTTATTATGCGCCAGCACAGAGCGGAAGTGCTCTCACAGAGAGGACTCGGCGTCTGTAACCTGTGTCTCCCACCACGCTTTGGCTTGCAGGTCGGCCGCCTGCTGCAGCAGTTGGCGATGACTGGCTCTGAAGAGGGGGATCCCCGGACCAAGGGCAGCCTTGGGAAATTTGACAAAGTAAGAATGAGTACTATGTCATGTGAAATACTGTTTATAGAAAATTCTGCCAAAGTATTAGCAGACCTAACTTTTCCCTTTCTTAAATCTCGTCCTTGGGTGCGGTGTAAATTAGTCTTTCATTGACTCTTGGTGTGTCACAGTGTTGGATCAGCAGCACTTAATGGAAAATATCACTAAAGATGACTAATTCTCTCTTATAGAAGTGTCAAGGAAATGCCATTGTAATGAGAACCAAGGAGTTATTAAGATTATTTTATTTCTTGCCCTAGTCAGTTTGGCTCAGTGGATAGAGCATTGGCCTGCAGACTGAAAGGTCTCGGGTTCGATTCCGGCCAAGGGTACATGCCCGGGTTGTGGGCTTAATTCCCAGTAGGGGGTTTGCAGGAGACAGCCAATAAATGATTATCTCTCATCATTGATGTTTCTCTTTCCCTCTCTGAAATCAATATAAATTAAAAAAATAGATTATTTTATTTTAGTAAATTTAATTTTTTAAAATTGTCACTTAATAGCTATAATTTTAAGTGTATTTCACAAATTATTATTTATGGTATTGTTCAATTTAAATAAAATTTTAATTAATCATATTTGAGTAGGCTACATTCAGCCTATTATAAAATTCAAAAGTTATACAGTGAAATATCCCTTCTACCTTTGATCGCTAGCCTTAATTTCCTCCCCACAAAGGTTAGTGACAAGTCTTGTGTATGCTTCAAGAGTTCTATATGTATACCAGCAAATTCCTTCGTATATTTTCCCTGTCACCCATCTTTCCTTTCACAAATGGTCAGATAGTGTGTAATCTGTATCATGTTAGTTTCTTGTACCAGAGTATCTTGGAGATTATTCTGTATCAATTCTTAGGGAAGTTAATTTTTAAATGTTAGGTTTAATATTTTTAAAAAGAAAAACTTTTTGCACGCTTGTCCACCTTCATCAGAAATTTGTTTCCTTATTGTAAAGGGGAGGTCTTTCACTGTCATCTCTTCCTGTTTTAACAGAGCTGTGTTGCTGCTTTCCTTGATGTTGTGATTGGGGGCCGTGCAGTGGAAACCCCTCCAATGTCCTCTGTGAATCTTCTGGAAGGATTGAGCAGGACTGTGGTTTATATAACCTACAGTCAGCTTATTACTCTGGTAATGGCTTTATTCTTTAATAGGATTTTCTCAGAAGTCATTTATCTAAGCAGGGGAAGAGCCATAGATGAGTACATTGTGTCAGAAATATATATTGTGTATGAAATATTGATTTCAGTAGCTAATGTCCTTTTATTTTTGCCAGGTGAATTTTATGAAGAGTGTGATGTCTGGAGACCAACTGAGGGAAGATAGAATGGCTCTGGACAATTTATTGGCAAACCTGCCCCAGGCAAAGCCGGGGAAAAGCAGCAGTTTGGAAATGACTCCCTACAATACCCCTCAGCTGTCTCCGGCAACCACTCCAGCAAATAAAAAGAATCGATTGCCTATAGGTAAAGAGATGTTCTCATGTTGGGCTTTGCCTTAAGTCTAATACTTCTTTGTTAGCCTTTGTTATTGCTCAGTGCTTCGAAATACAGTTTTAAATAATTTGGAAACATCTTTCTCCATGTTTTCTGATAGAATATTCTGTTTTTTACAATTACACTAGATTAATTAAGTTTTAGCAGTAGGCTTTTGCTTTATCTATATGTGCTTTTCAGAATTAATTGAAATCATGCCACATACGGTATACTTTGTATTTTAGTGTCTTGTCTTGGATAATTTTGAAAGTGTCAGTTGTTATAACCAGTCATTATTTAAATTATTGGGCCCCATCCTTTCTATAAAGTTCTGAATAATACAATAAAATAATATTAGAAGTTTCTATCAGTAAAGTTGAAACTACATAAGTACTATTTTTTTCACTATTGTTATTAATAATCAGTCTTGCCCTGGCTGGTTTGGCTCAGTGGATAGAGCATTGGCCTGAGGATTAAAGGGTCCTGGCTCCAATTCTGGTCAAGGGCACATGTAGGGGGCGTGTAGGAGCCAGCCGATCAATGATTCTCTCTCCCCCTCTCCTTTCCTCTCTGAAATCAATAAAAATATATTTAAAAAGTAATAATAAGTCTTTTTCAGTTGAGCAAACTTTTGTTTTTTAATAAAATAAAGCAAACATTCTATTTTATTTAGTTGTTTATTCATTTATTTAAAAATTAGGCTTACATTTTTATTCACTTAATAAACATCTATTATCTAGATATGCACCAGAAATTTAATTGAGCATATATTGGGTACCAGGCACTGGGTAAGCACTTTATAAATGTGTTTCATTTAATCTTCATGCAAAAATCCACACTAAAGAGTAGGTATAACCATCACTGCCCTGCAGGTAGGGCACTGTGTTAGACACCAGGGATATAAAGGCCTTCGGACCTGTCCGGACTTTAAGTTAGCTGCCCTAGTCTAATGGGGAAACAAAAAGAGACATTGCCCGTCAGTGTTCTGTGTTTGATGGACAGAGGACCACCGGACGCCTAGAGAAGGTGACCCTGGAGCAGGTGAAGCACTTTCTCTTGAAAGACCTGCAAAGGGTGTTCCACAGAGTAAACAAGACTGGGAAAGAGTGTTTAGGCCGAGGGCATGCAGTAGTTCACCACCATTTTTTTTCCATGATAATGAGGAGCTTGGCTATAGTTACTAAAATTTACACATTTGGAAGAATGAGCCGATGTGTTAAGAACTATCAGTTTCTTAAAATTAATCTACCGTATTTGCCGGCGTATAAGACGATTTTTTGGCCCTGAAAAATACGTATTTGCCAGCGTATAAGAGACTGGGCATATAAGACGACCCCCTAACATTTCCACTAAAAAATACAGAGTTTGTTATATACTCGCCGTATAAGACTACCCCCCACTTGGAGGCATATTTTTCAGGGCCAAAAAGTCGTCTTATACGCCGGCAAATACGGTACCTTACATTTAACATAATATGGAATAATATCATCCACAGGCATGTGACACATATTCTTCAGTGTTTGGCTTTCATCGTTCCAAAATGCAAATTTTCAGAATTAAAAATAGGAAAAAAAAAGTTTGACATTCAATGATTTTTAATGTTGTAGGCTATTTTTACTCTTTTAGCATGATGAAATGAGTGATTTTCGGTATATTAGATATTTTCTCTCCATATTCACTGCTATACATTAGTTCTTCCACTTCAAAACTTCCAGAAGTACTATTAAATATGGGTAGAATGGAAAGTAGATCTCAGTTTTTCCAGTCGTATTTTGTATAGTCATGTGACTTGGTCATTGAATTTATTTCCTATTTTTAAAAATGTGTCCATTATTCCGAGGGTTGATTTTCTTTCTGTTTAACGCTTTCGCAACCCAGGACAACAGTTAGCAGCCATCACTGCCTGGGACTCCTCAGCCACCAACCTTACAGCTCATATTACTCTAGTAGCCCCGTTTGGTGGGTAATAGGCTGTTCTCACGCTTCTTGTGTAACTTTGATTTAAGAAATAATTCATAAAAGTGTGCTCCATGTGCATGTTGCTTTTGCTTTGTGTTCCATGAATTTTGATCACTGGCATTTTTATGAATGATGAGATTTGTTCCTTAAAATGTATGAGGTTCATGAAGCTGAATTTAAGTTCACAATTCAGTAGACGTTAGTGAGGTGAACCTGACTTTTGAAAGTTGACATGTGCCCTAAAATTTTGAAAGTAAGAGTGATTAATCAACACATCGGCAGCATCGTGGAGAGAAGACGATTGGCTGTAGTTCTGTCTTTAAGTAGATCAGCTTTCACTCCAAGAGAAGTTGAAAGATTTGTTATTATAAAGTGCTTTGCTTTATGTCTCTACTTTTGATTATTTTGCACTGAAGTAGACTTTCTAGTGAGCATTCTGGTTGCATTGGGTTTTATTGACCTCTGAAAGAAAATAGAATCCACAGAAGACTACAGTTCACAGAGAAATTATTATCAACTACCCAAATCTTTCTGAAGTTCTTGTAAGATCTATAGGATGGCTTATTTTAGGAAAAAGTATTAGGTAGGGGAAAACACCCCCAAATAACTAGATTCTGTATAAATTTAGAATGTTTCCAGGAAGCAGAAAGGAAACTTGTATTCAAACATAGGGGAATCGCTCCTCTGTCTTTGGGAAGAGGTTAACATGTTTCAGGAAAACACTGTGTTTTCAAAAACGGATTCTGAGTTTTCAATAGTTACCCAATTAGTTATTAATGTACATTACTTTATATGGCTATCAGATTTCTATATGAAATTTTCTAATGCTTTTAAGTTATTAGTATGGGAGACCTGTGGCAGTTAAATCATTTTATAGGTGAAATAATTGAAAGTGGCTTGAACAGATAAGAAATAAGGTAGGTCATGCTTTTTCTATCATCCCAAGTCTTAAATTGATGGGGACATGTTTGCTGTTCTGCAGGTGTGGTCATCTGTATGTCCACATGGGTCATTGTTTCTGTCAGGTGAACATGGGTCGTTGTTTCTGATGATCACTTTTAAAGGAGAATATGGATTAGTCATCAATAAAGTAACTGGGAAGATACAGGGGTTTTTTTCTTACACATATTTTCACCATTCCTGTTCTGTGTATGCATGTGCAGATGTTCTACATCAGTAAAAATATTTTTGTATTTAGTGTGCCATTTTCTCATTTTATCTTTTCCTCTAAATTGGCAAATGTAACCTTTTTTTATTAGCAACTCGGAGCAGAAGCCGCACCAATGTGCTAATGGACTTGCATATGGACCACGAAGGATCATCTCAAGAAACCATCCAGGAGGTGCAGCCGGAGGAAGTGCTGGTCATTTCCTTAGGGACCGGTTCCCAGCTTACTCCGGGGATGATGTCCGAAAATGAGGTATGAATGTTTTGGGTTTTTGTTGTTGTTGTTTTAAAATATATTTTATTGATTTTTTTTTACAGAGAGGAAGAGAGTGGATAGAGTTAGAAACATTGATGTGAGAGAATCATTAATCAGCTGCCTCTTGCACACCCCCTACTGGGGATGTGCCTACAACCAAGGTACATGCCCTTGACCAGAATCGAACCCGGGACCTTTCAGTCCACAGGCCGATGCTCTATCTACTGAGCCAAACCGGTTTCGGCAGAATGTATTGTTCCATTTCACTCACAGCCACCGGTGTTTAGAAATGTGGATTCTGTTCTTCTCATTGACGGCCCCTTGCTCCCGTCAGTCAGTCTGCGTTAAATGAATAGTTTTCATTACCATCATCGGGCCTACAGGACGCGCCATCTAGTGCTAAGCTTCCTGTGCATGGTGACGGAGGCCCGGCACGTGGGTGCATTGATGTCACTGTAGCGGTGACCAGGCCACACCTAAAGGGATTTTCCTAGTAGGAGAGCCACGGAGCCAGGAAAGTCACATCACTCATAGGAAAGAGAACTATCAAAGACCCAAACTCTGTCCCTACACACACACACACACACACACACACACACACACGGCAAAGAATGAGCTACAAAAACTGTCAGGATCAACATTTTAGGAAGCCTGGAATGTAATAAAAAACATAACAACCACGGGAATGCTTAATAAGGATAAAAACAAAATAGCTGAATGTCACTCAGCGCGTTCTGTGCATTTACCTTACTATGTCACTTGTCCCAACCCTCAGTTTAGTGGCAGCTTTGAAGACCGCAGTTCGTATTCCTAAGCAGGGAAGTGGTGCCTTCTTTTAGTGAATCCGAACCCCTCTCTAGGCCTGTCCACACTCTGCACCCGGAGAGCGATGGGAGGGCAAAGGTTCCGTTCTTCTCATGGTACTTCCACTTTTCTTCTGGCGGTACTTCAAGCTTGACCAGAGCCTTGTAGATTGGTTTTAAATAAAGAATAAGGTTAAAAATAATTAACTATGCATTTGCTGTAGTTTGTTTTCTCTCAGTGTGACAAACCCGGGGCATTTTATTTTTCAGGTCCTAAACATGCAACTTTCGGATGGAGGACAAGGAGATGTCCCTGTCGATGAAAACAAACTCCACGGTAAACCTGATAAAACCTTGCGCTTTTCCCTCTGCAGTGATAATCTGGAAGGAATATCTGAAGGTGAAGGGTTACTTCATTCAAGGAGTTGTGTGATTCAAGTAACGTTTTGTTTTGTGTTCTTTAAAGGAGCCTTATAAATTATAATCATGCCATCTGTGCCCCCGACGGAGGGGGCTAATGGAGTTTTCCTCTAATGATCTCCAACATAAGATTCTTTCTCGAATAAAATTAAGATTGCAAGAAAAAAAATTGTTAGAAAAAGATTGCTAGAGATCTGTGGTCATAAAAAATGGAGAAGGGCTGAGTCTTCACTGAGACTTGAATGATACCACGTTTTGTTTCTCTGACGCTGATACATTCCAAAGCGAGTAGAGCTCCTTTAGAGGGATGCGGTGCATGTCTGGATGGGAAAGACTGGGCTCGCTGGCGTTCCCGGATGCTGTGTGCACGTCTAACGTTCTGCATATTCACACACCCACACCTTTTATGACGCAGTAAGATAAAATGAAAACAGGAATAAAAAAGAAATTTAAAGGCAAGATTAGGAAGTAAGACTATGTCATTCCATATGCTAGGATCAACTTTTTGTTTTTTTGTTAATCCTCACCTGAGGACATTTTTTTACCATTGATTTTTAGAGAGAGTGGAAGGGAGAGGGAGAGGAGACAGAGAGAGAAGCACCCATTGGTTGCCTCCTGCATGCACCCCGCCCGGGACCCGGGGATCGAGCCTGGATCAAGCCTGCAACCGAGGTGGTGTCCCTGACTGGAATCAAATCCGAGATCCTTCAGTCTGGGGCCAACGCTCTAACCACTGAGACAACCGGCCAGGGCAAGAGCAACTTTTTAATGAATAAGTTCAACTTTACTAACATTTTAAAATAAGCATAAAATATATTAACTTTTTCCTTTAATTTTTCAAAGCATAAGTACAGTTTCATTCTAGAAAATGCTGAAAAGAAATGGAATCATTGTAATTTTATCATTCTGTTAATAACAGTTAACATTTTGATTCATATGTAGCAAGATTAAGATTGCGCTGTTTTGTAACCTTTTTTTTGTTTAACAATATAACAGTAACGTTTCCTTTGATGATTTAACATTCTTAAATAACGTGGTTAATGGCTGTTTTCTTTCATAGTTTATTTAAACATTATTCTATGATTAAAGATGTAGTTTGCTTCTGCTTTCCACTTATAAGAAGCCCTGAAACAAGCAACCTTAGATGAGTTTTTGAACTGTTCCTTAGGATAATTCTCTAGAGGCAGAATTATTGGCCTAAAGGGCATATATATATTTTAAGGTACAAATGCACTACTAAAAGCACTTTAGTCTTTAATTTGGTGCCTTATCAAGGCATGAAAAATTGCATTTCCACTTACAGTAGAAACCTTTCTCTAGGTCCTTCCAATCGCTCCAATTCAGTGTCCTCTCTGGACCTGGAAGGAGAGTCTGTGTCGGAGCTGGGAGCAGGGCCTTCGGGGAGTAACGGGGCTGACGCTCTGCAGCTGCTGGAGCATGAGCAAGGTAAGCTGGGGGACGGCTGCTCAAGTGGCAGCAACTCCCCTGCTTGCAAGGTGAACGATGTGCTGCCATGTCAGTAGGCTGATGCAGTAAGAATACATTTATTTTATTTATTTTTTTTATTTATTATTATTATTTTTTAATATATATATTTTATTGATATTTTACAGAGAGGAAGGGAGAGAGATAGAGAGCTAGAAACGTCGATGAGAGAGGAACATCGACCAGCTGCCTCCTGCACATCCCCCATGGGGGATGTGCCCGCAACCAGTGTACATGCCCTTGACCGGAATCGAACCCGGGACCTTTCAGTCCGCAGACCGACGCTCTACCACTGAGCCAAACCGGTTTCGGCAGAATACATTTTTTTTAATTGTTTGAAGTATTACAAATAGTGCATATGTCTCCTTTTCCCCCATTGTCCTCCCACCGGCCTCCCCTACCCCCCAGTACATGCCCTCACCTGCCCCTCCCCACCCCCGTGTCTTGTATCCATTGGTTATGCTTATATGCATGCGTACAAGTCCTTCAGTTGATCTTTTACACCCCTCCCCCCACTCCCAGCCCCAACCTCTCCTGCCTTCCTGCTGTAGTTTGAAGCCTGTTCAATGCTTCTTTGCCCTGTATCTATTTTGTAAGAATACATTTAATTATATAATGAGCATTAAACTTGCACTGACTCATAGTTCCTTCAGTTCTTAAAGATGTGGTTAGTTGATAAGTGAATTCTTTAGACTTAAACGACATAGAATAACCAAAATGAATTGCTTGAATTCCGTAATATTAAAATTTTCTGAGATATAAATATAAAACCTGAGGGCTCAAGGTGTCTGGAATAGGGAGAGAATGGTACACAAATGATTAGAAGTTTCATAAGAGTGCTGTGGCAGTTCTGAGTGCGAGACAGTGGTTGAAAGTGTAGGAAAAGCTTGTTGGAAGAAAAGATTAGCCTTGAAGCTTGGCTGGCATTGCACAGGCAGCAACTGGAGAGCAGGCGTTCTAGGTGAAGGCAGAGGATAAGCAACTCAGGGAGGTGGCAAACCAGGTCCTCATTCAGGAGCTCCCAAGGAGGGGACCGGTATGAGGTCAGGATTGAACAGCGCTGGGTCCCTGTGTGCTTTAGGGAGATTAACTTGAAAAGGGCCTTTGGATTTATTTAAAGATCCCTGGTGTCCTTCCGGGGTGTGGAGGGCACGTGCCCTCAACTGGGTTTGAGACTGATCCTTAGACCTCACTATGTGTAAAAATTACCTGGGGAGCTTTAAAAAGCCATTTTCCATGTCACATTTCTAGAAATCCTAATTCAGTCCATTTTGGAGAGGAAAAGAGCATTACCAGTTGGGGTATGTGTGGCTTGAATAAAAACAATGGTATATTTTATTGGTGATTTGTCATTGTATCAATTAGGATCAAATTTTCTACAAATAACAGAGAAAGAAACCCAAAATAATATTAGTTCACAACAGAAGTAGAAAGACTGTCACTTGCTTATCAGGCCCTCTAGGTCATGTAGGGCGTTGGCAGCACACATGTTGTGAACGCTAGATTAAGACATGAATTGTAGACTGCTGCTAATTAGTCAAGGGAAGAGAGAAAACTAGTCAAGTCCAATGAAAAATATTTTTTTTTAGTATAGGTTTATCAGGAATTATCGCACAATGTTATGGAGCATCCCACCTCAAAATTTAGTGACTTAAAACAATAAATATTTATTTTTCTGTCAAATCAGTGGGTCAGCTGGGGGTGGTTCTGCCTTGGACTGGGCTCACTCACGCATCTGCAGTCACCAGTGGCGAGTGGGGAGCTCTGCCAATCTGCGCTGGGGGTCAGGAGGAGCTGGCTGGTCTGGTCTGACCTTTGCGTTGCTCCAGTGTGGCCTCATCCTCCAACGGGTAGCTTACGTGTGTTCTCAGGAGAGGAGCAGGGTGAGAGAGAGCAGAAGTTCATAATGTTGCTTGAGGCCTAGCCTCACAACTGATGACACATTGCCTCCATACCCTTTGACCAATGCAAGTAGCAAGGCCTCTGCAAATGCAGAGAGGGGGGAATATATCCCGATTCTTGATGGAAGTCACACCACAGAGGTTGAGGATACAGGGAGAGCATTGTATCGGTGGCCCCAGTTAATCTACCAGAGGGGGAATGCATATACTGGACACAGTTCACAGAGGGAAAGCCTACATCCAGGGGGGAATAATTCAGTGGGTTGTTTTTTTTTGGTACTATGTACCCCGTGTTAATTATAAAATATGTAAAATGAAGTTCGAAGACATAAAGTTCTTCCAATTTGATTAAGAAACCATAGCTGTGCTACCACTTTTTAAGTGCTTCATTTTGTTTCCGATAGCCACCACCCAGGATAATCTTGATGATAAGCTGAGGAAGTTTGAAATCCGTGACATGATGGGACTGACCGATGACAGGGACATATCTGAGACAGTGAGTGAGACCTGGAGCACGGATGTCTTGGGAAGTGATTTTGACCCTAACATTGATGAAGATCGTTTGCAAGAAATTGCAGGTAATTGCTATTGAATGTCTCTGGAATATTGCTGTTAGTTATTCACACCCGCCCCCCTCCACGGGGGGAGCTTCGGTGCTCTGACAAACGTGGTGTGTGGGTTAGCCCTAACTGGGAAACCGAGACAGCTGCACATAGCCAGGCATTCGTGTGTTTTTTCTTTACTTAAATATAGGTTATGTTTTTTTCTGTCTACATTTAACTCCCAAAAGAGAAAAACCAGTCTTTTGAATTAGCTTCTCGTCTAGTCTTGTTCGTAGAGCATAATATATGTTCTTAGTCTACAATTAGGACGTTCTTTAGAGACTAAACACCTACCTTAAAATGAAAATTCTGACAGACTATAGCCATAAAATCTTTCAGAATAATATGATTCTGAGAGTCTAAAAATTGAGTTTACTTCTGAAAGAATTAATACAGTTCCAAAAAGTAACTAGTTTTTTTTTAAGTGTATTTTTATTAATTTCAGAGAAGAAGGGAGAGAGATAGAAACATCAATGATTAGAATCATTGATCAGCTTCCTCCCATATGCCCTCCACTGGGGATTGAGCCCACTACCTGGGCATGTGCCCATGATCCGAATCGAACCTGGTAGGTACCCTTTAGTCCGCAGGCCGACGCTCTATCCACTGAGCCAAGCCGAAGAGGGTGGAAAAGTAACTAGTCTTGTCTTTTTTTACATCAAGTTTATGGATGCGCAGTTTACAATCATTAAAATTCACCCTTCTGTGAGTTCTGAAAGATTCATACGGTCGTGTAACCATCTTCTTCATTTGTTTAAAAATAATTTCAAACAAGTACAAGAGAGAATAGTGTTAAAACTTTGTGTACCCATCACTCAGCTCCCACAGTTACTCATACACATGGCTAGTTTGTTTCATCTCTTCTCCCACCCGCTGCCCTTTATCCCCTCCCCCACGTGTTCAGACATTATATTTATAATTATGTCATGGGGGTAGAGGCAGGTGGAGGGAGTTAATGGGGGGAAAAGGGGACATTTATAATACTTTCAACAATAAAGATAAATTTTAAAAAATTATCTGCCAGCCAGGGCAGAACTTGAGTATATTTAACACAGGTGGACATAATGTTTAATCCTGTATGTATTTTTAAGTAGTGTAAATAGATTTCTTAATTGGTTTCTATATTGCTTTGTTCCAGATGCTGAGTGTTTAGTATTTTTTTCTGGCAGTAAGCTGTATTTCAGCAATAAGCTGTATTTGCAGTTAAACAAGCACTATAGAGGTGCAGTGTGTTTTCCTGCAAATACATTTTATTGCTCTGAACATGAGGCTAATGTGCCAGAAGAGAACATACTTCGGCCAGTGTAACTTGATGCGGTTAAATGTCTCCGAGTGGTTTTAATCCTTGTAGAACGATAAATTTGAGAAAGTCATTAGGAACACACATAACATCTGCTGAAAAACCAAGGTGAAAGCTAGTTGAAATGACTTGATCCAACAATGTGTCTTCTCTACGGAGAGTACAAGGTGCACAGGAGGCAAAGGATGAAAAAGAGCTCGTGTCACGGTGACCACAGTGGGAAATGTGCGTGTTTAGTGGTGTTATGGATTGAAATGGCTCTTACCTCGGCTCCTTTCTGGTGGCTAGAGTAGGGAGGTTTGGCTTTTCTCCGTTATCACTGCGCTCTCCATCAGGACCTTTGTTAACCCTTTGCTCCCCACTGGTTGACAGGTGCAGCAGCAGAGAACATGTTAGGCAGTTTACTGTGCCTGCCAGGGTCAGGGTCAGTGCTTCTTGACCCCTGCACTGGTTCTACCATATCAGAGACAACAAGCGAAGCTTGGAGTGTAGAGGTTTTGCCAAGTGACTCAGGTTAGTATGCTGTCATTTGCATTTTGATTTGCACAGACGTTTTAAATGTAAGGTATTCTAATTTCTGTACATGGACATTTTGTCAGATATTCATTTGACAAGTATGAGGCAATGCGATTGCTAAGAATTTCATGTGGAAAATTAGTATAAGGCATTTTCTTTCATCAAGAAAAAATGCAGTCTTGAATGGCCTGGGCCAGGATGGCAGGTGCTTTCTGACTGTTCATTTCTTTTGGAAGCAACTGTTAGTAACTCGTCAGGGTTCTGTGTGGATTGAGTCCAGCCTCTCCCACGAACTCATCACAAAACAGGAGCCCTGAGTGGTTGGATGCCTGGTAAGCATGTTTAGATTTACATGGGGAGAACCTGACCCTTTCGAAAGGGTCAAGTTCCCCCCATGTAATGTGTTTTTGAAATGTGCTGAAATTCAGACTCTGGAGTACTGCAAATTTATGTTGTGCAGAATTATTATAAATGTATATGTAGTGTTTTGTACTTCGTTTTTTCTTATGTATTGCATTTTTACCACCACAACCACCCCCGATTATGAAGATAAATCTTTGCCTTCAACTAAATGTCAACTGCCAGAATGCAAATGTAAACAACTATGTCTGAATTACATTCTGTCTGATCTGCTTGGCTCAGGAGTAATAAAGTGACCCTCTATGTGTTGAATGACATTAACACACTCAGACATGCTAACCGCACATAAGGAGCCAGTAGGATCGGCTCACTGCCTGTTGAGCATCCATAGGAGCTGTTTTTTAGAAAGTGGTTGATTTAATGCTAGGTCATTTCATATTCTCTTGTTCAGTTGACTTGCTAACCAAAAACACGTGCTATGAGATTAGCGACCTGGAAGAAGTTTTCATTTTTGCACAACTAACTGGCCTAGCCTGGGGATGAAAATAACAACCTTGACTTTCTTAACACTTGCTCTAACTAACTTTGCTAACTGGCCCAGACTTAGAAATCTATTTACACTGGTTTCCTACAAGCCCTGGTAGCTTTCACCATCTGGGTCGCCAGCTAAAACATGCTAACCACCACTAATGTGCCACCTCACGTCTTCTGTTTAGAGGCCCCCGACCTAAAGCAGGAGGAGCGCCTGCAGGAGCTGGAGAGCTGTTCGGGCCTGGGTAGCACATCTGATGATACGGATGTCAGGGAGGTCAGTTCCCGCCCCAGCACACCAGGCCTCAGTGTTGTGTCGGGTATGTCTGTCTTGTTTTAAGGACTAAGGATCTCAAGGTGTGTTCCCACATCTCCACTTAGAAAGTTGATAGCAACTAGATAGGTTTTATTTAAGAGCTGAGTAATTTTCAGGAAACAGAATTATTCCCATGGGCCCTTAAATCTGAGAATTTACCGTGTAGCTATATAGAGCCTGTTGAAGTAACTGGCAGACAGTCTGGATGTGTCCCCTCTACTGCTCTGTGTTCTTGGTAGCTCCGGTACTGTGTTTAGACAGCACATGGTAATTCTGCTTATGTTGCACAAGTCTAGGCGAATGTATTTAAGCAGTAACTCACATGTTTAGAACTAGGGCACAAAAATTTGAGAATATTTATATTTCTCCAAATCTCATGTACTTTTTGTGTGGTTATTTTATTCTTCTTGCTGTTTATTTTTTATTTTTTATTTTTGCTTTCTTTTTTAAAGGCATAAGTGCAACCTCTGAGGATATTCCCAATAAGATTGAAGACCTGAGATCTGAGTGCAGCTCTGACTTTGGGGGTAAAGATTCTGTCACTAGTCCAGACATGGATGAAGTAACTCATGGTAAGAAGGGAAAATGAGATGACTTTTTAAACAGTCACATCCATGGTGAAACTGGCAATCTTACACATTGCTGGCAATGTTATAACACGTTGGGGCATAATTTGGCAATACGAATGTAAGGCCTTAAAAAGTTCACATACCAGATTTGGTCCACTTTAGGAATCAGTCATAAGGAAGTAGTTCCATGTATGGAGAATGTCTTATGTACAGACATGTTCTTCATAACATTAATATTTGCAAAGAATTTAGAAATAACCTAATCATTAACAACCAGAATGGCTAAATGAATTTTGATATAACCACTTATTAGAATTTATGTAGTTATTTTTACATTGGGGATCAAGCCCGAAACCTAGGCATGTACCCTGACTGGGAATCGAATCGTGACCTCCTGGTTTTATAGGTCAACGCTCAACCACTGACCCATCCAGCCAGGCAGTAGTATTCATATTAATGTGAGTTATTTAATACATTGTCATTTGCTGAGAGCAGTATTAGAATTTCAAATTTCCCAACTTTACCCCTCTTTGTATAGGCAGAAGCTGAGGCTCAGGGAAGTTGTGACTTTCTGAAAAGTTTGAAGATTTACATCTGCCTCTGTGATCTTTGCATTAACTAGGATATAATTTGGCCATCAAAAGTAGCAGGCAGATAGATGATAGACCACTTAAATGTAATTAAAATCCATATATGTAGAAAAAACATAAAATGAATTCGGAGTAATCAGAATTTGATCTTTATTAGATTCTTCTTTTTTCCTTATATGCCACTCAAGCTTTAATTGATGAAAAAAGTTTGAAAAATGTGGAAAATGTCAAAACCACTTTCATTGTTGAAACTCTCATTGAGTGCTGGGTTCTGACTTGGTCTTACTGTTCTGTCTGTTTTAGGAGCCCACCACATGACCTCTCCCCCTTCTCAATCAGAGTCTCTGCTCGCCATGTTTGACCCACTGTCTTCAC
Organism: Vespertilio murinus; assembly: GCA_963924515.1. Taxonomy (NCBI): domain Eukaryota; kingdom Metazoa; phylum Chordata; class Mammalia; order Chiroptera; family Vespertilionidae; genus Vespertilio; species Vespertilio murinus. The sequence goes on from OZ004708.1 coordinate 179,074,597, forward strand.
ATGAAGGTAAACCAGTCAAGTGAACTTTTTAAAAATTGAGATGTAATTGACATATAGCATTGTATTCAAAGGTACAACATAATGATTCAATATTTGTATATATTGTGAGATGATCATCAAGTGAGCTTTTTGACTCTCATCAGAGTCAGAAGTAGGCAACCAAAGCCCATTGTGAATAATGCCTTGGTTAGATCCATTGTGTTTCAGTTGCAAACTTTTCCCCCTGTGTTCCAGGGGCTTCTGCTGTGGTAAGGCCAAAAGTTCACTATGCCAGGCCTTCGCATCCACCACCAGATCCTCCGATCCTGGAAGGAGCTGTGGGAGGAAATGAGGCCAGGCTGCCAAATTTTGGTTCCCATGGTTTAACTCCCGCCGAAATGGAGGCATTCAAGCAGCGGCATTCTTACCCCGAGAGATTAGTTCGCAGCAGGAGCTCTGACATAGTATCTTCCGTCCGGAGACCCATGAGTGACCCCAGCTGGAACCGCCGCCCAGGGAATGAAGAGCGAGAGCTCCCTCCAGCTGCAGCCATTGGTGCTACCTCTTTGGTGGCTGCACCTCATTCGTCATCTTCGTCCCCGAGTAAGGACTCCTCAAGAGGAGAGGTATGGGACACAGGCCATGCAGAATCTGCTGACATGGTCAGCTTTAATGTCTATCTGCCTAATTCTCTTCATATCTGAAATTAACGTGGATTGTATACACCTAGGGTTAGGAAGAGATAGTAGTCATCATTAGCACGTAAAGCGCCCAGCTTGTTTTGTCTTCCAGGGAAAGTATAGTGTTAGTCATCAGTGTCTGGGCGCTTAACGTGTTAAAGATGATTTGTCAAGTATATCCACAACCTAATCCTTAGGAAACTTCTAGTATTTTGTTTTTGTAGTGTTGTATCTTTTTTAAAAAAATATATTTTATTGATTTTTTACAGAGAGGAAGAAAGAGGGATAGAGAGTTAGAAACATTGATGAGAGAGAATCATCTATCAGCCGCCTCTTGCACACCCCCTACCGGGGATGTGCCCTCAACGAAGGTACATGCCCTTGACCGGAATCGAACCCGGGACCTCTCAGTCCACAGGCCAACGCTCTATCCACTGAGCCAAACCGGTTTCGGCTGTATCTTGCATTTTTATGATACTTTTAACTTTTTCCAAATAATTTTATATCAAATTTAATTTAAACCTCTAATTTCCTTCTGAGATGGTTAGCTGAGGCATATTTCCATCAAAGTTTTAATTTACTTATTAATTATATTGAGGTCCATGTTTTCTGTTTTAGTCAATGGGTTTGTGACTGTCATTATCTTTGTCCTCGAATTGTTCAGTGGGAGCCCCTTCAAGCTGTCAGAGGTTATGTTGAGATGCTGCCATCCTTCTTTGAGTGTTTCTTTCCTTTTGGCACAAAGTGTTATAAACTTATATTGTACTGTGTCTTAGTCCTGGATCAGTTTTTTCTCCAAGGAACCCTTGTTCCTTTTAGGAGAAACTGGTTTTTAGGAACGAAGATCTGGACACTAGTGTGTTCTTTGCTATAGGAGTGTTGCTACTCCCAGGACCTCACAGTAGACAAAGCCATGGGGAGAGAGTGTGTGTGAATATGCACGTGCATACACACATTTACATGTGTATTTATTTTTATATGTATCTTTCTCTTTATATCTAGAGAACTATGAACGTACGCCTATGTATTTCCTTCTACTCTAAAAACAACACTTTATTTCATCTTTCTCTCTTCCCATATTTGTAACTCCCTTCTGTAATAGAAACCTGTTTTTATTATTCTTCATGCATATACTTACTGACCAGTCCTCATTTATGTCATCAGTATCCCATCCCCATTGCTAAATCGTCCCCCATAGATGCCCTCATTTGTCTCCTTGGGTTCTGACAACTCATCTACAAGGATGCCCTTAGAGAAAATATTTTTTTTAATTAAGATATTATATGTGTACATATCTTACCATTACCCTCCCCCCCACTTCCATACATGCCCTCCTTCCCCAGAGTTTTTCATCCATTGGTTTTGCTTATATGCATGCATACAAGTGCTTCAGTTGATCTCTTATCTCCCGCATATCTCCCTCCCCTCCCCGCTGTAATTTGACAGTCAGTTTGTTGCTTTACTGTCTCTGTATCTATCTTTTTGTTCATCAGTTTATAATGTTCTTTATTATCCATAAATGAGTGAGATCATGTTGCGTTTTTCTTTCATTGACTGGCTTATTTCACTCAGCATGATGTTCTCCAATTCCATCCAAGTTGCTGCAAATGATAAGAATTCCTTCTTTTTTATGGCAGCATAGTATTTTATTGTGTTGATGTACCAGAGAAAATATTTTTAGTTCCAGTTTTGTAGGTGAACTAACAGATATTAAATGATTTGTTTAAGGTACATGATGGACTACTGATATGTGGTCTTAATGGTAACTGAATATAACTGATGATCAAAACATGAACTTTGAAGTTGGTCAGAATCTAGGCTTGAGTCCCAGCTGTGCCACACACAGGCTGTATAACTTTGGGGAAGATGAGTAATAACCTTTTTTTAGCCTCATATTTCTCAGCTACAGAAAGGGCTTAATAATAGTATTTATATCCTAAGGCTACTGTGAGGTTTAAATGAGATAACATATATCTTTATACTCAGTGTTTGGCACACAGTACAGATTGGGTTTTATTACTTAACTAGAGGCCTGGTGCATGAAATTCATGCATTTGCAGGAGACCCTCAACCGGCCTGTGCCCTCTCACAGTCCGGGAGCTCTGGGGGATGTCCAACTGCTGGCTTAGGCCTGCTCCCCATAAAATTATTTTTGTTGCTACTTCATAACTGTAATTTTGCTACTGTTATGAATCGCAATATAAATGTGTTTTCTGATGGTCTTAGGCTCTACAGCCTCGGTTCTCAACTTGTGGAACCCACAGGTTGAGAACCGCTAGCAGGGTCGCCGAAGAACATCGGAAAACACAGATATTTACATTGCGATTCATAACAGTAGCAAAATTACAGTTATGAAGTAGCAACAAAAATAATTTTATGGTTGGGGGTCACCACAACATGAGGAACTGTATTAAAGGGTCTCGGCATTAGAAAGGTTGAGAACCACTGCTCTACAGCAATAAGAACAGTTTTGCTTTTAAGACACACCAGAGGGGTATTTGTATTTCACAGACTAACTGAAATCCTTTTCGTAGTAATTTGCCTGCTCCCCAACTCCAAATAAATCATCAAACTTTTCCTACAGACTGAAGAACGCAAAGATAGCGATGATGAGAAATCAGACAGGAACAGACCTTGGTGGAGAAAGCGTTTTGTTTCTGCCATGCCTAAAGGTAATTTTATAAAATATTAGAACGCGCCATATTAGCAACCAGAAGCAAAGCCCCGAAATCTCTCTCCGAGCCCGCATCTCGGCTCTCTCTCCCTGAGGTTTGCTGGGCTTGTTTCCAGCTGTCTTTGCGCAGGTGGATGCTAAGGCAGAGCTTTAGCCTATCTTGGCAGAAAGTGGTAGTGGTTTCACAAATGGAAGTCATGCAAGCGGTTGTTTAAACATCACATACCCTGATGTTAGACATGTAGGACTTGTAACATATGTATCGCCAGTAATTATTGCAGGAAAAGAGGGATGCTGTCTGTAATTAAACTGAAAATGCGAAATTCATCCTTTACATTCCTGGAATAAATTTAAGTTTTTAATGTTTATGTGCTTCGAGATTGCTTATACCCTGAACATTAGTGAGTGTTTATTTTGGAAGGCAGTTGCATAAAATTGTTTGCTGCTTTTGTGAATAGCCTGGCATCATACTAGTAGACATTGAGATTTGAGCTTGCAAAAGCATCTCTTCCCGAAAGGAGAGATCATCCAGGACTGGAGTTAGGGACTTCTTCCGAAGGCCTCTTCTCAGCCCTGCGGCGCTAGGAGCTGAGGGCCCCGCCTTCGCCGGACTCCAGCCACTTGAGGACGAGGAGAGCGTGGCTCAGAGTTTTGAATGTGTTGTTTCTGAGCGGATGTTAAGAGGCAATCGTTTGGATTTAGTCCCGATAGATTCCCGTTAAATCATTCTTCCTGTGGCCAACGACGCTGAACGCTTCTTTAAGAATCTTCAATGCTATTTTAAGAACCATTATCAATTGGCACGTGGGATTTCTTAGCTTTTAAACTTTTCACCTTCCTTTCACTTAGAGATGTTGGCACACCAGTTAACTCCAGAATGACTGCTGTCTGCCAAGTAGTGCAGTATGTTGTATGTCACACTACTGACTTTATTTAATTTCCAGCTCCCATACCATTTAGAAAGAAAGAAAAACAAGAAAAAGACAAAGATGAGCTGGGGCCTGACAGATTCTCAACACTCACAGGTTTGTAGACCATGGACTTCCTGGCTCCTTCATTCCCAGAGCACATATTTCATAACACTTTTTCTTGGGTGCCATAAGCGTTGCCTTTTTAGATGAGTGTGTCTGTGTGTGTACAGTGGGGAGTATGTTCTTCATAGCTCTGTGGTTCCCAGTTGGCGGCCACAGTGAATCTGTGTGCTCTTCCTGTAGACCCGCCACCACCATCATCATCCTCATTATCATAACTTCCATTTACGGCGAGGCCCCTGGTCCTGGGCCTCTAGACACACCCTACAGTTCGACATCCTAGTGGGATGATGCCACGTAGTGCCTTTTAGGAAAGGGTGGTGATGGTTTTAGCTCTGTGCATGCCATATCTTTGGATCATTGATTGAATAATTTCCGCTAACGTTGATCATGGAACTCTAAATTTGTTTTTATCTTGATTATTCAGGATCATAGTGAAATTCTGTTTTACCTAATCATTTCCTTTTTTCATAAGGTGTTTGTTCAAATAATATAACAAATTTATAAACTTTACCAATTTTTACAGCTTGAATCAGTTTACCATTGCTCTCTAACCCAAGGAAAGTACAACTAGGGGTTGGGTTCTTACCTTACGCAGCATTTGTATTTTTACCGCTAGTTCTTGGCACATTATGATTGAGCGCCATGAAGGGAAAGAGTGTGAAAAGTAGTGTTAAGGACTCAGCCTTGAATTTGATAGCTGTGTACTGTAAATTACCCACAGGGAAATTCATCTCTCACCTCTTTTCTTCTTATCTTGACTTGAAATTACATTCTAAGTTAAAATGAAGAGTTTCATTTAGAAATGGGATAGGTTTCAAAAGAACATCCTCCTCAAAGCTCAGCTTAGCTCAGGTAGAATCCCATTGTAATGCATGGTATTCTGGTGTCTATTCTGTGGAGTTTAGATGTAATTCCTTGGCCTAGCACACACCCCTGCTTTGATGCATGACTTTCCTGGATAAAGGGTTTTGAACAGCAGGCGCTGTGCTTCCAGGCCACCGTCCCTGCCGAGAGCAGCCAAGCCCCTCTGACTCAGTCAGCCAATGCCTGTTGAACATCTGACTCATGCCGGACACTGTGCTAAGTCAATTCCCACACGACCCCTGTTCTTCAGGAACCTAATGTCTGACTGAGACACGCTGGAAAGGGCAACCTATTTGTGATTCTTGACCATTTTCCTAGTGTTAGGACACCACCAATGTTTTCAGAGGGGAAGCTCGTGTTTTTACAATGTTGAATTGATAATTTTGGAGAAGTTATAAATTATTTTTTACTTGACTTTGGGCAATCTATTTTCCTTGGTTCTTTGTTCTTAAACTGGAAGCTAGGTAGAGTACAATAAAATTTTTAAAAAAATATTTCATTTTCTTTGTGTTCAATTCAAGCCATTTAACTTTACCACCATGCAAAAACTTCTACCCAATCCTAACTAAGGACCCATTGGAAATAATTAAATCCATTTTAAAATGCTATGAAAGGAAATTTCTTAACAGTCTGCCCCTAATACCACCATCCTAACTATTCTTGTGGGGTTTTTTTTCATGTTCTCTCCCAGTCTTTTTATGTTTGTACATGGCTTTTCATAATTTAATCAGATAATGTATGTAACTGTATTCTTTTAACACGTGTTATTTCCTAAACCATCTCCCAGTTTCTACTAGACAGTGATTGTTTTTAGTATATTTTATTGACTCTAAGATAATCTATCATCTGATTTCACTGCAGTGTGAATATTCTCTTGCTTTTGGATATTTAAATTGTACCCAACTTTTACTATGAAAATATTGCTCACAGCTTCATGTATGTAACATTTCTTGTTTTGTTTTCATTATTTTCTTTGGATAAAAATTTTAAGAATGGCATTATAGAAATAAAGTCTATAAGCAACATTATGGCTTCACTATAGTTAGCCAAATTCTGTTGTCCCTTTTTCAAAAGTCTCTACAGCACTGAAAACCAATAGCAAAAACTACTCTCCCTCCGCAAAAAGATTTTGTAACAATAAAGATTTTTCAGTTTACATTTTGAAGATCAGATTATGACCCTGATCTGGCATTCAAATGTCATTATAGCAGAAAGATTACATTTCTTTGGAAATCCTTTCTTTACAGTTTACTACAATTTTACAGAGACAGAAATAGAAAATATTTTCATGGGGAAAAAAGAAGAGCCTATGAGCATAAGTGCCTCGATTTCCTTTTCTGTAAAGTGGGGTGATAGTGGTACCCCCTATGGGGTAATTGTGATGATTGATTGAGATTGCTTATATAAGGTGCTTAGCACAGTTCCTGGCATGTGGTCAGTGCTCAATAAATGGTAGCTGCTATTAACACACACACATATATATAAGTTCTAGTGATTTTTACATGATTTTAGACGTTTTTAAAAATGGGATTCTGCCAGAATGTGGACATTTATGGTAGCCACCTGCTTGGCCTAGATCTATCGCAGGAGTTTACATTTCACTCTGGAACTTTCTGTGTCCCATAGATCTGTAGCAGTTCTTTGCTTTGGTAACTGTTAATTACCTTGACTACAGGAGAACATTGCGATGTGCTGATTTTGCCGACAGGATGGCAGTCCTGTCAGTAAACAGTGCTGTGCTGTGATTGTGATAAGCTTTTTCTCTGTGCACCCCAGGTACAATTCCAGCACTCCCCAGCAATGTCTAGGTTCTCTGGGAGTGCCCCTGACTCCATTGCATGCACAAAAGTGCTCTGTTCCAGCAGCTGCACTGTCATGGTGAGATCCAGTGAGATAGCATATGAAAATCTGAAGTTTTCAAATCTGGTGTAGAGAGAGAAATCCAGGAAGACTGGAGGAAGGCAATTTTTATTATTACTTAAAAGGCTTTCATTCTCAGTTTGAATACTTCTTTGTTCCTTCAGCATGGAGATGTCTGAGTAAATGAAGTCTGCCTATAAAATCGCATTGTGGGAAGCTCTGTTAGCATGAGTTGCTAATACCAGTGGTTTGAGTGTAAGCACTTTAGAAACCCATCATCCATTCAGTCCGCACTGAACCTTCTGACGCTGTCATGTGGAATTCTGGCGATGATGAGAAAGTGGATTTAATTCTCCCAGTTCTGTGCTTTGGCAAGGCTCTCGGACCAAGAACTGGGAGGAGTAGGCAGCTGCATGGTGCCTCTTAACACTGAGATATGTGCTCTTTTTAAGTCTCACCTCCTAATCGGCCTTTGGGATTATGCTCCTGGTGTCGTACTAACATCAGAGTTGGTGCAAACCGAAGGGAGCTAATTCTCTCACCCTCCTTTCCCTGCAGATGATTCCAGCCCCAGGCTCAGCGCACAAGTTCAGGCCGCCGAGGACATCCTGGACAAATACAGGAACGCCATTAAGCGAACCAGCCCCAGCGAAGGAGCAATGGGCAGCTATGACAATGCAGGTGATAACCGTGGTAAAGATTTGAATAGTAACTTTGTATCACAGTGATCAAGATGGTCTGAGTTAATAGTGCTACTTTGAATAGCTGTCTGAAAAATATGACATAATTCTCAAAATAAATGCAGAGGAAACAGAAGTATATAAAGCATAACTTGTACACTGCATGTATTTATGCTTGTATGTGCACTGGGAGAAGAGACACTAAGGGGGAGTGTGGGGAGAGGTGAACTTAGCACAGCTTTTGTTTTGAAAGTTTTTAAATAACAGAAATGTTGAAAAAATAGTACAGTTCAGGTCCACATTCCCTCTGCCCAGACTTACCAGTTGCTAACATTTTCCCACGTTTCTCTATAGTTTTTCCTAAAGCATTTGAAATGATCTCCTAAGAATAAAGATTTTTTTTCCTATACAAGCACAATATCTTTATTACAGTAAGGAACTTTTTATTACTTTTGATTTTATATATGCATATCTTGTCTAAATTGATCCGTTAAAAACATAAAAACAAATGTGGAACCACAGCTCTGTGCTGGCTGCATTGTGAGTTCACCCCCAACTCATTCCTGGGCAGTGGGAGAAGCCTGGGAGCCACGGCTGGCCAAGGGGTTTGCAGCTGTCTTCTCTGGGAGGATTCCGTGTCCATAAAATGAGGGGTTATGTAAAACGATTTTTGAGACCCCTTTTAGTTCTGTGGTTCAGTGATTCCGATTATGGAGTAGTAATATTTTTTAAAAATGTGTTTTTATTGATTTTTTTTTGAGAGAGAGGAAGGGAGAGGGAAAGAGAAACATAGATATGAGAAAGAAACACCATTTGGTTACCTCCTGCACACACCCCTACTGGGGCATATGTCCTGACCAGGAATCAAACTGGCAACGTTTTGGTGCTAGGACAACACTTATCCAACTGAGCCACACCAGCCAAGGCCAGATTATCATCATCATTATTATTATTATTACTGCTACTATTACTACTACTATTGCTACTACTACTACTATTACTACTACTACTACTACTACTGCTACTACTACTAGAGGCTTGGTGCACAAATTCATGCACCAGTGGGGCCCTGTGGCCTGACCTGTGGAATCAGGCCAAAACCAGCTCTCCGACATTCCTCCGAGGGGTCCCAGATTGCAAGAGGGTGCAGGCCAGGCTGAGGGACCCCACTGGTGCACAATTGGGGCCGGGGAGAGACGTGGGAGGTTGGCCTGCTGGGGAGGGACTGCAGGAGGGCTCCAGGGAGTATCCAACCTGTCTCAGTCAGTTCCGATCAGCCAGACCCCAACAGCAAGCTAACTTACTGGTAGGAGCATCTGCCCCTTGGTGGTCAGTGCACATCATAGCGACTGGTCGACTGACACACTATAGCGAGTGGTTGAGCAGCCTTAGTATATCATTAGCATATTACGCTTTGATTGGCTGAATGGCCGACCAGATGACCAGACACTTAGCATATTAGGCTTTTATTATGTAGGATTATTATTATTAAATAAAGACTTTCATTGTTTTCAATTAGGATTGGTATGAGAAGTAAAATCATTCTCTTCTCAAAAAGTGGTCTCTTGATATATTATCATCGCTATAAATATCTTGTTGCATAAAGCACAATACTAACTATCACTGAGCTGCTCAGAATAACTTCTGGTGCCAGAACATTTCAGATTAAGCTGCTTATTATCCTCTTGGGTGGGCTTTGTTTAGAGGTTGTGGGTGACGGGGAAAGTGCACATGATTCTCCTCGGGACGAAGCGCTGCAGAACATCTCCGCCGACGACCTCCCGGACTCCGCGAGCCAGACGGCCCACCCTCAGGACTCTGCCTACTCTTACAGGTATTCCTGCTGCAGGACCGAGGACAGGGGTGGGGGATGGGCTTTTCATTGCCATTGCAGCCACCTCGGTCATGTGGTTCATCGTGTCACTTAATCAAGGTATAAAGCGGAGAGAGAAGAATGAAATGGCTATTTCCTGAGGAGACTTGGCTTCCTGTGTGGATATCATATAGCATAGGCTTGAGTTCAGGGATAAAGGAAAACCTCGTGTGCTCACAGGCACCACATAAGCCACTGAAATGAAACAGGTGGCAGAGCCTCTGCCCACGTAAAGCTCCCAGGCCCGTGAGAAATGCTGAGGAGACTGAGGGGGCGTGGGAGCTGGGACCAGCTATCCCATAGACCTGAGGGGCCCTCGGTTTGTCCTCCTCACCCAGATTCCACAGTCACTAATACACGGTCAGCGTTGTCTCACATTTATTCCCCCCCACTAGTTTAAAGAAGACCCTAATACATCATTTTATTTAAAACATTATGAAGCTTTGTAATTTTTTTCCTACAGTAAAATTGGAGGGAGTGGCAGATAACTTTTATGCATGACTTGACCATTATATATTTATGAGAACGCAGGGTGAATATTACATTCGGTAGGCTTACTCTGTAAGTTACTCATTTTATAGGAAGTAGGCCAAAAGGGAAAGACTCGGAGCTGTGAGGTGAGAGAACGGTGGGGATCCTGCAGGAGGAGCAGGCGGCCTGCTGGCTGAGGGGTTTCAGCTCCTTTCTGTGGACGGCAGCTTCGAATATTCTAAGAAAGTTCTGGTCCAGGCCCTGCGGGGTCAGAAAGGGCCCCAGCCACCAGCAGAGGAGAGCATGCTGGTGGCATCTCAGTATGAACAGAGAGCGTACTGCTGGAGGGCCACACCTTACTGTGGGGCGCTCTGCCCGCGGAGGTGGTCAGCGCCGCAGTAGTTGGAAGTTGGAAGGAGCAGCTTTTGACTCCAGCAACAGCAGTGAGACAGGGCTTCCTGCCAGGCTGTGAGCTGTCTGATGGCAGGATCACACTTGTGGAGAGCGATAGTAGCGGCATTCTGAGTTTGAGGGTGCCTCCCAGGTACGCCTTTCTGACCCTCCTAGTGCCTGCTGTCATAGCACGTCTTGCCCAGAGTCCTTGCTCCTCTGGTCACTAGAAAGCCTGTTCCTTTAAGTGAGGTGACAGTAAGTTTAAAATCTCCTTTGATCATGACCACTTACAACATTTGATTCCTGAGATAGCATATTAATTTATGTAGCAAATGTCTATAAAATGTGATCCTAGCTGGATATAGAAATTAATGAATTTTCAACTCATTTTTTCAGAGATGCAAAAAAGAAACTGAGACTTGCTCTCTGCTCTGCGGACTCTGTTGCTTTCCCAGTGTTAAGCCATTCAACAAGGAATGGTTTACCAGACCACACAGACCCAGAAGGTAAGTTTGCTATATGACCATTTACTTTTTCTTGTATTTGAAGGTTGAACCATATGAAATTGCCAGTATTCAACTGGATTTAAGCTTTATAGCAATTCCACATGGTTTAATTTAATAGATTTATATTAGGATCAGTAACGACGCCCGATTACTGCTGGTTCATTAAGTGTTCAATGTTTGGGAATGGCAGTTCAGCCTAGTTCTACTGACACGTAGCTAAAGCAGAATCGACATCCCAGAGGCTGAGAGATGACATCCCCCTTAGGTAAGCCTGGGGATTTTCTCAGCAGTAACAGAATTCTTGTTTTTTTTTTTGTTTTGTTTTTTTGTTTAGAGAATGAAATTGTATGCTTCTTAAAAGTTCAAATAGCCGAAGCAATTAATTTACAAGATAAGAACTTAATGGCTCAGCTGCAGGAGACGATGCGCTGTGTGTGCCGCTTTGATAACAGGACTTGCAGGAAGCTGCTGGCCTCTATCGCCGAGGACTACAGGTACCGTGCGGCTTCGTGCCAGACCTTGTCTCCTCCTCTCCCCGGCCCTCACCTTGGGAGCGAACCTAGGCTTACATGGAAGTGCCTGGCTCTGTCCGCTGGACGTAGGTTCCTGAGGCACGCGTTTGGCTGTTCAGTCTGCAGGGCAGTGATAACGAGCAGCTCTTGCAGACAAGTACCATCTACTCTGCATTGCTCTCTAGCGGAGATGGGGCCTGGGTAACCAGGGCATCATTTCTCCTGTCGGGGCGAGAGGGAAGACCGCTTCCCCGGACCAGGGAGGCAGGAGCAGGCTCAGGAGTGTGCTCCCTTTGTCCCTGGCCAGCCCCCTGCTAACAGTTGAGGAGAAAACGTAATTTAGATGCTTAGGAAGTGAGAGCTTTTTGAGGCTGAGGGCATGGGTGCCCTAAGGCGGTTACATTTAGAGTGTCTGCCAGTAATTGGTGGCGTGTTTAATGACCTCGTGCAGTGGTTGGCAGACCATGGCTCTCGAGCCACATGCAGCTCTTTGGCCCCTTGAGTGTGGCTCTTCCACAAAATACCACGTGCGGGCACGAATGTACAGTGCAATTGAAACTTCGTGGCCCATGCGCAGAAGTCAGTTTTCAGTTCTCAAAAGAAATTTCAGTCGTTGTACTGTTAATATTTGGCTCTGTGACTAATGAGTGTTCTGACGGGTGGACAGTGGTGACAACATACAGTTGTGTATTAGGGTTATTTTATGGGTTCTTACTAAATACATTTTACTTTCATTGGTTACTATACTGACCTAGTGGTATAGTAACATGTATTTTGTTCTTATTTCAGTTTTCTCTAGCAGTCAATTTCCTGTTAGGTGCGAGGCCCTACCAGCGTGGAGACTGTGCTCCAATATAAAATAGGCCAGCAATGTGGGGGACTCGGCCGTGGTCAGCGCGTTAGGCAGCTAAGTGCTCAGCCCAGAGACGCTGTTCTTCAGGGACATGCAGCTCTGTTCTCGAGCTGGCGGCATAATTGGTCTTCCAGACTGTTGTCGGCAGCCTGACATGCTAACGTCTTGAGAGCATGAGAGAGACTTCATGAGTCTTCAGAACCTATGAAGTAACTTTTTTTTTTTTAAAGAAAAATTAGGACTCTCAGTTCCAAAGAGAGCGTGCACTGTGTATGTCTGGTGTCCTGAAAAGCGTGTTTCCTTTCAGGAAAAGGGCCCCCTACATTGCTTACCTCACCCGCTGTCGCCAAGGCCTGCAGACCACGCAGGCTCACCTGGAGAGGCTGCTGCAGAGGGTGCTGCGGGACAAGGAGGTGGCCAACCGGTACTTTACCACCGTCTGCGTGAGGCTGCTGCTGGAGAGCAAGGAAAAGAAGATCCGGGAGTTCATCCAAGGTAACGGCCCGTCACACTGCGCCTCTCCGGCCGCAGTGCTGTTTGCACACCTCCGTGTCTAAGAGCCGTTCCTGAAGTTCCCAGTTATTTTATGGGTTCTTACTAAATACATTTTACTTTCATTGGTTTGAATATCTGTATCCATTTAAAAATGGATACAATTGGTAAAGTTTTGGATCCACACAATTTTTCTCATTTTTAAACCAAAGCAGGCTCTTTGGTTTAAAAAGTATAAAAGTATACTTTTTTATTTTTTTCAAAGTATATAATTCTTATAACACACTCCTTATTCTTAAACGTTTATATCTTGCCTTTCTCCTGACTTTACTGGTTTGGCCACATATTCTCCTAAAATCAATCACGCCCAGACACTTTGGCTTTAAGAGCCCAGTGTCTGCATAGCTAATGATGAAAGTTATTTCTACAGTTTCCTTTTTAAAATTATTCAGCGAGTGTATGTTTAAATTTATTATTTTGCATTGGAGACTTTCAGAAACTCACAGCAGCTGATGATAAAACCGCTCAGGTAGAAGACTTCCTGCAGTTCCTCTATGGCGCCATGGCCCAGGATGTCATCTGGCAAAACGCGAGCGAGGAGCAGCTGCAGGACGCCCAGCTGGCCATCGAGCGCAGCGTGATGAACCGCATCTTCAAGCTTGCTTTCTACCCCAACCAGGACGGAGACATACTCCGTGACCAGTGAGTGCCCTCGGGGCGGTGCCTGGGTTGGACCATGTAGGGGACGTCAGCTAGCCCGTACATTAGAGGAGCTATGCGTAAGACCGGAACCTAATACACACTGCATGTTGTCACCACTGTCCACCCGTCAGAACACGGTAGCGAAAAGAACGCGGTCCCCTGCTTTCGGGGATGCGGGGACCCAGGCTGAAGGGGCACACATTGGGCTGGCCTTTCTGGGAGACGCTGCTGTTTGCCTGGATTTAACATTTTTGTTTTTCCTCTTCTGCATTTTCTTTTTCTTTTTCTTTAGAATGAATCTCTTGACCATTTAAAAATTTTTAAAAAAATTGATTTCAGAGAGGAAAAGTGAGGAAGAGATAGAAACATCAAAGATGAGAAAGAATCATTGATCGGAGCTGCCTCCTGCACATCCCCTCCTGGGGACCGAGCCCACAACCTGGGCATGTGCTCTGACCGGGAACGGACCAGGTCTCATGGCTCATGTGTCTGTGCCAGGGGTGGGCAAACTTTTTGACTCGAGGGCCACCATGGGTTCTTAAACTGGACCAGAGGGCTGGAACAAAAGCAACCTGACCACGCTGGCACTCTCATCTTGGGCTGCTGGTGAAGGAGTGGAGGGGAGAGCAAGAGAACCCTCTGCTCTTTCAGTTCCGCAGGCCGGATAGAACAGCCGAACGGGCCGGATCCAGCCTGCAGGCTGTAGTTTGCCCACGGCTGGTCTATGCTAACCACAGAGTCACACTGGCCGGACCTCCCTGCATTCTCTTGAGCATCGCTTTACAACGCGTTTCTCCCTCAAGCGCGATGAGGCGCCCTCTGTGCTCCCTTGCTGTAGCAGTGACCAAATGTGCCAGGGACTCTCAAGGCTCCTGTAATAGCGTCTCAGGGGGTCATAGGTGGTTTTTGTAAGTTTTTATTTTTGGGGGGAAGTTTTAAGATCATTGCATGCATATTTGGGAGCATTCACTTTCCTCTGAATGGTTCAGGATCGTCCCAGCCTGCCTCTCGCTCGTTCATCGTCTCAGAGGCTGTTAGCCCACCCGAGCCCCTGTCCTTAATGCACCAAGTGGGACCTGTTTCCTCTCCGGAGCACCAGTCTGTGGCTTCCAGTGTGGGGCAGGAAGAGGGACATTCGAACTGTGTTGGCTGCAAAGAGCACTTTGCAGCAGAGGGTGCCTGCCTTCTCCGCCCCGGCATCTCTGCAGGTGTTACCAGGGAGGCTCACGTCCTGGGAAGAACAGCAGCGGGAAAGCGGGTTTAATCAAGCCTCCGCCTGTTTAAGCTGAATTACTCTCCCCTGTGAGATGAGCGGTTGTGTGTTGAGTCCCTTCTCCGTCTAAGCATCTTTGGCTCTGGCTTTAGATCCTCTACCTCGTGACAGCCCGGCTGCTAGTCAGTGTGCCGGGCAGGGTGTGGGCTGCGCGCTCCTCTCTTCCTGGAATGCTGTCTGGTCTGGGCAAGGAGGGCTTCTGACTGCATCTCCTCACTCACTCAGCATTTCGGAGCAGATCCTGTTAAAAATGTGACTTTTAACAAGACAGAATGCCTACAGCTAAGATAGGGTCTCAACTGCAGTTGTAATCTATATCTAGAAATAAGTCTAAAACAGCTCGAATGCTTTTAAGACTCAGTTATCACTGTGTGCCTTACTTCCTGACATGCATTTACATGTTTGTTTTGGGGGTTTCCAGGGTTCTCCATGAACACATCCAGAGGTTGTCCAAAGTGGTGACTGCCAACCACAGAGCGCTGCAGATCCCGGAGGTAACGCGGGGTGGCGGCACGGGGGGCGTTGGGTTAGGCCTGCACTCTGTGCGTGTGCGTTTGCTAGCTTTTCAAGGAAACGGAATATAATAACATATGTGGCACGGTTTGCGTTAGAGGAACTTCAGTCTGGCTGAAGTTCTTGAAGATCCTCTGGGGATTAGAATTCCTGGCGAGGAAGGGAACTCGGCGGAGGAGGGGCGAGCCCGGGCCTCCGGGCTGCGGAAAGCGCTGCTCAGGATGATAGTTGCACCTGAATATGATGCCAACTTACCATTTAGTTATGGGTGAGAGAGTCTTTACCTGCCATACATACCGTTCCTAGAAAGGCAGTTTCATGTATGGGAGCTTTCTGGTGGTTTTATTAAAATCTCCACTACTGGAGCGTTGATTAGCATAAGCTTTTTAATTGTCTTTGATTTTTTTGAATCCTTTATTTCTAAAACTACTGCAGCAAAGGCACATTAATGTCTGAATTGCTTTTAAAAGCAGCTTGTTTGTGCTTCTGGAATCAGCTGCTACAGTAGAGAAGCTCCAGCCTGGCTATTTAAGAAAGATGGAAATTTTATGAATTCTAGGTTTTGGGGGATTAGAGAATATCTAAGGTTTTTTTTATTTTAAAATGCAAAGCAAATTATTTAAAAACTAAGCGTCAATCTTCAGTGGTAGGTGAAGGGACTGAGATCTTGTTTTCTTGAAGAAGGGGAAAGGCAGCACGCGCCCCCTGCCTCCTGAGCAGCGGGTGCTTGGCGGGTGCCGTGGTCGCTGTCTGTGGTCGCTGCCTGTGGTCGCCGGCACATTAAAGACCTGCCGCCTGCCTGTGGTCTCGCTCAGGTTTACCTCCGGGAGGCGCCGTGGCCATCTGCGCAGTCAGAGATCAGAACCATCAGCGCTTACAAGACACCGCGGGACAAGGTGCAGTGCATCCTGAGGATGTGCTCCACCATCATGAACCTGCTGAGCCTGGCCAACGAGGACTCCGTCCCCGGGGCGGACGACTTCGTCCCTGTGCTGGTGTTCGTGCTGATCAAGGTGGGCCCTCCCCACCGGTTCGGAGGCCGTTCATCTGGCAGCGAGCAGGGGGGGCGCGCGTGTCCCAGGGTGTCGGACATGCGGCTCTTCCCAGGCCTCGAGCCCGTGTGTCCGGAAAGGAAGTGTGAAGCCAGGGGTGGTTCAGTGCAGAAGCCAGGGCTTTCAGGAGAAAGGGCCCGGAGTCCTTGGCTGGGGCTCAGTGTACAGCCACGAGTGAAAGAAAAACTGCTTTTACATCTTCCTTCACCTGGTTCTTCATCGTACTTGCCACATAAACTACTAACTTTGCCAGTCATCTCTCTCCTCCTCTGGCCTCTTATTTTATAATTGTACCATATTATTTCAAAAAGCCCCACAGCCCCAGCCGGTTTGGCTCAGTGGATAGAACATCAGCCTGTGGACTGAAGGGTCCCGGCTTTGATTCCGGTCAAGGGCACATGCCTCAGGTCAAGCTTGATCCCTGGCCATGGTCAGGGCGCATATGAGAGGCAACCAACCGATGTGTCTCTCTCACATTGATGTTTCTCTCTGTCTCTCTCCCCCTCCCTTCCACTCTCTAAAAAATCAATGGAAAAATATCACCAGGTGAGGATTAACAACAAAATCCCTGCCCTATTTTGTCCATTTTTGTCTTTAAAATTGAAATTTCACCATCTAAACAATAACATTGAAAAGTTATTTTGACCATTTTGGGGGAACCGTTCTCTCCTTAGTGTTTTCTTTCTCAGCCGCTCTGCCTGCACTTACCACCCAGTTACCACTCACTTAGCCTGCAGCGTTTACTTCCCTCCGAACCCTCTGGAAGCCTGGGATATTGAGTAGGTCCACTGGGCTGGTTCAGCCTCCTAGGGCCAGTGGGGTCCAGTGACTGCAGGCATAGAAAGCTCTGGCAGCTCAGCTCGGATTCGGACCACCGCGGTGCACTGTTGCTGCTCACGCGGCGAGGCCTTACAGAACAGTTCAGAAAGGAACTTCGGGGTTGCTTTCAGAAGGACGCGTCTCTTTCAGAGACAAGCATTTGAGAATATTTAAAGATTTTCGCAGAGCTGTACGTCTGACCAGTTGACTGTTCTTTGTCATTTCTCTAGGCAAACCCACCGTGCTTGCTGTCCACTGTCCAGTACATCAGTAGCTTCTACGCCAGCTGTCTGTCCGGGGAGGAGTCCTACTGGTGGATGCAGTTCACAGCAGCGGTGGAATTCATTAAAACTATCGATGACCGGAAGTGACCAGGCCCAGGCCAGCCAGGCAGCGGACTGTTCGGCCGGCAGACCGGCCTCTAGGAAAATGTGCCAGCTGCTCTGCAGGCGGGAGCTCGTTTTGTATGATACTGTACAGCGATCAGACGTTTTAAAGCAGATCTTTACTAAACAGATTAATGTGCTAACAAGCAGGTTCTCTCTCCTTCGGGCTCTTCCTTTCTGAATTACATATTGTCCTTCCTTGTCCCCGGGTAGAGACTAGCACTGCACAAAGGGACCACGTTTTCCAGGTATTTGAAATACTAAAACCTCCTAGGAACAAAGCAGAACCTCCTAGAACATTTTTAGATCTCCATTCCCGGATACTCATTTTTTTCCTTTTATTGAACAAAAAAGAACAGTACACCCCTTTCAGGATGCTGTGTGACCCTCTAGGGGTCCGGTGGAGGGTATGGGCGCTGCCCCGAGGATTCAAGGTGACATCGTGGCATTATCTATAAATACACTCACCTACATTGAAAGCTAAGAAGGAAATGTAAATATAATATATATTTATATTTGATGTAATATGGACATCTTCAGATTCTAATAAACAAGGAATATTGCTGATAGTAGATTGTGATGTACCATCTTGTGAAATGGTTTCCTTGGACAAAACTTAAGCTGAGCTTAAAATCAGAAAACAAGAAAATCTGCAGAAATATTTATTAAAGTGGAATACAGTTCATCGACCTTTCTAGGTGTGGGGTTTGATGCCCAGGGCTGCCTTTAGAGAGAGGTGTCCGTCATGAGGAAGTCGCCCAGACGTTTCTCACTGCACACCTCCGGGCTCAGTAGAGAGATCGCTAACGCCATGCACTGCCTCCAGAGGAGCAGTTGTGTCTATAATTTACTATGGGACTTCTCTGAAATACGAAGCATAGCATAGAAACCCCAATGGAACTCCTCACCACCTTGCATTGCCATCTGTTTGTTTTAAAAAAAAAATATTTTATTGATATTTTACAGAAAGGAAGGGAGAGGGATAGAGAGCTAGAAACATCGACCAGCTGCCTCTTGCACACCCCCTACCGGGGATGTGCCCGCAACCAATGTACATGCCCTTGACCGGAATCGAACCTGGGATCTTTCAGTCCGCAGACCGACGCTCTACCACTGAGCCAAACCGGTTTTGGCTGCCATCTGTTTTTGATGATGATTCACATTGAATGCACAGACCAGGAATCGAGTGAATGTCATTTTTTAAAACGACTAATTTGTATTGTCTGCTCTAGTGATCCAAGTTTTATTAGTGATAAGCTATTTTAATCAACCGTACAATTCTTACAGAAATAACCTATTTTGGCTGGTTTCTGTGCCTTTATTCCCTCTTCTGAAGAAAAGTCTGTTCCGATTGTATATTGATAATTAATCAGGAGTTGGTTTTGGCGTCTGAGAAATTGGCCAAGGAGGCACACCAAAGCTTTAAGCACAATTCT
The DNA here is from genome assembly GCA_963924515.1 of Vespertilio murinus. Taxonomy (NCBI): domain Eukaryota; kingdom Metazoa; phylum Chordata; class Mammalia; order Chiroptera; family Vespertilionidae; genus Vespertilio; species Vespertilio murinus. Next base: position 179,093,649 of record OZ004708.1, read on the forward strand.
TGTAGCTGGTCACCACCGGCTGGCTTCACTTTGTATGTTTCTAATCACGTTTAGCTTCTTTTATAACAACCTCGGGCCCTTACCTTGGTGAGCTCGTTACTGACAGCGCCTCCAGGCGTTTTTAAGGGAACTGACAGACACCTAAGAGAAGACCCAGGTTGCCTTCCCCCTCCCTCCCAGATCTCTGGGTCTTGTGCCAAAGGAAGCTGGGTTTTCTTTATGCCTCCGCCTCTTCTCATTCATTCCTCTTAAAACCCCCAGATAACAAGTTGCACAGGAGTGTGGGAGGCGGTTTCTGCCTTTTGGGGAGAATTAAACTAGCACTATGACATGTCCTTTGGATGTTAGGCCGTGTGCTTCCTGGGCTGTCACGCTCAAACTTGCCCTGGAACGAGAAGTCAAATCCCATCAGAAATGCTTTACAAGACAGAATGTCAAACACCATTTCTAAGACCTAGAGGGATCCATTTTCTTCAGCATTTGATTCAATAAATGTTAAGTGAACAGAAAACCCGGAATAGTTGAACATCATTGTTACGGGGTTTCACTCGACAGTCAAGGAGAGACTTTTCTCCTCGGTGGCTGCTAAGTGTGTTCCATGTTATCACCATGGAAATAGACATGAAGACGTGGGCACTGTGCAGGGCTCTTTTCTGCGGAGCAGAAGGTGCTGAGTTTGGGGTGCAGGGCTCCCCTGAGGCAGGAGGGGGGCTCTAAGGGCTTGGGCCAGGGTGAGTAGAACCCCAGAGACTGGCGTCAGAGTTGCATCTCTGAGATGCAGGTGGGACTGGTGGAGACAGGGCCCAGCTGGTGGCGGGGCAGGAAAGTGCCCTCTGGACGCCTTCCGGAGCCGGGGCCGTCCCCTTTACCATCCCTCGATTCATGACCAGAGTCCTCAGCGCTGACGCCCAGTTTAGGGATCGTAACCACCTGCCTGGCGGCGGGGGGTGAGGCAGGGAACCACTTGATTCTGCTCTTTCAGGAAAGAGGCGTAGCTGTTCTTTGGGTGTTTCTTACCACCCTGGCCTCCCTGAGCTGCTTTTACACGAAGGGTTAATGTGAAAGTGCCGCGTCACCCCTCGGAAACACTCGGTAGCCCCCAGCTTCCCCCTTGAATGTACAGACGCCGCGTGCTAACGGAGCAGAGAGCGGCCCAGGCCACTGGAATCTTGTAGAACTAAACTCACCTGCTGGTCGTATTTTGCGTTCAGGCCCTGCTTCTGGAGAAAGGTAAGACATGGAAACACAGGTTGAAGATCGTCTTGTAACATTCTTCTTCTTAAACCTGGTAAACTCTCTGCTCTAGGTCAAATCTCTTACAAACCTGCTTAGGAAAGCCGTTTTTATACCGGCAATTAAATGTGGTGAGAGGAGGAGGCTTGGTCAGGGATTGACACCAGATACAATGGGTGGCTTTTCCCGGGAGCCTTTGTTTAAGGGGGGCTTTCAGTAGGCCTGTTTTTGAGGTGCATAAGCAGTAGGACAAACGCACCCCCCACCCCCCACCCCCCCCCGGCCCAAACAGCACCAGCCGGGCTTCTGCCCTCAGAACCCTGCCAGTGCGAGTGTCTGACGGTTCCCCACCGCCTGCCCTGGGGGTTCCGGTTGGGGCCAAGGGCGTGTTTTAAATGAGGGCTTTTGGGAACTTTCTCTGTGGGAGTGGGAGTGGAAGGGAGGAAAGGAGGACCCTCAGGACTGAGTGGCCGGCAGGGCCGTGATCCGATGGAGCAGCGTCCTCCGCCTGCCCTGCCTCCTGCTTTGCTTCCAGAAGGACTTGCCCCCCCCCCTTGGTTCTTGGACGTCTGGGGGTCTTACCCTGTGTGCGGTTCCCGTAATCTAGAGGGAGGTGAGGAGGAGTTTTGAAGTGGAAAGCAGATCTCTAGTGGAGATACCTGAGGCATTGTGAACGCCAGTTAACTAGGGCAGTGGCCGGCAAACTCATGAGTCAACAGAGCCAAACATCAACAGAACAGCAATGGAAATCTCTTTAGAGAGCCAAATTTTTTTAAACTTCAACAACTTCTAACGCCACTTCTTCAAAACAGACTCGCCCAGGCCGTGGTATTTTGTGGAAGAGCCACACTCAAGGGGCCAAAGAGCCGCATGTGGCTCGGGAGCCGCAGTTTGCCGACCACAGAACTGAGGGCTGTAGCTCAAGCGCAGTGAGGCCGTGGGGGTGGCCAGGAGAACCGGGGTGTTTGGAACCCCAAACAGAAGAAGCGGCTGCACTGTGCTGACCGAGGGGGAACTTGAGTCCCTGGCCAGTGAACGCAACGTTAGGCCCTTAGCTGCCTCCCAGCCTTCTTGAATGTTCTTCAGCCGGGACTGGCAGGAGTTCCTGGAGGGGCACCCCTCTGACAAGCCACCGGGACACACGGACAACCTGCGGGCACGGAGATCACTCGGCCCATCAACTAAGGCTCCCTGGTGGGCCCAGGCCCGGGTTCTAAGCCAGGGGTGGGCAAACTTTTTGACTCGAGGGCCACAATGGATTCTTAAACTGGACAGGAGGGCCGGAACAAAAGCAGCCTGGCCATGCCGGCACTCTCACCTTGGGCTGCTGGTGAAGGAGCGGAGGGGAGAGCAAGAGAACCCTCCGCTCTTTCGGCTCCGCGGGCCGGACAGAACAGCCCAACGGGCAGGATCTAGCCCGAGGGCCATAGTTTGCCCACGGCTGTCTAAGCTGTGGGCACGAGCTGTGACGGCAGAAAGGGGTGTCTGACGCTCTCCCCTCTGGTTTGGAAGCTGAGATCCTTAGGGCCCGCCTCTCGGGGTCTTCCCTGCCCCCAAGCCCTGGGGCTCCCCCGAACCCGGGAAGGACCTCCTGCAGAAACCCTAGAAAGTTCCTCCACTTCCACCGCACTTTCCCCACCTCCGTCAGCACCACGGCGCCTGCCTGGTTTCCGTGCCGACCGGCCCTGTCTCCGGGTGCACATACTCCTAGCCAAGTCCCATCAGACCCCTCTTCTGCCTAAAATCTTCTTTTCTAGTTTGGCCCTTACTTGCTCTTCAGCCTATGCCTTTGTCCCTTCTTCTTCCTCTCCAGCCCCTCAGAACTCTCCTTTGTACCCAGGAAATCATGCTCTGCCACTCCTAGGCCTCTGCCTGCCCCTAACCGCGCCTCAGCCCCCCAGCCCCCATCCTCCCCCCCCCTTTTCCAACGAGGCCTCATCCCAGGACCTGTCTACACAGCAGTCACCTCCCTGGAGCCCAGCTGCCCTTGGGGACTGGCGGGCAGGTGTCCGGGGCCATTGCCGGTGGGGATGGGTGAGGGGCAGGCAGTAGCGCCCAGTGCCCGGTGGGGATGCCACTGCTCCTCTCAGATTGGTGCCTGGACAGGGGCTCGCCTCCTGCCACGTGGCCCGTGGCCCGGCTGCTCTTAAGTCAGGGTTATTATCCCTATGTGTTTATTAACGTAGGTGGGGTCTCCACCCTGTGTCCTCTGGGGACACCAGGGCCGTGTTCTGAAGGAAATGCTGGGATTTGAACCCACTGCGGCATGCCCGCCTTGGGGGGCTCTTCCCTGAGGCGCCCCAAAGGTGGGCGGTGAGGGGGCTGTGGCTGGGATTTGGAGTTTGTTGCCTGGGTGAGGCCAGGCTGGCCGGCTCCCCTGCAGGCCCGCTTTGCTGTTCCTTGGGTGACATCTTGTGGCCAAGACGGGTACCAACCACGGTGGAGGAGGCCGCGGTGCCGCCTCCCCGGAGGAGGGTCAGGAGCCCGGGAGGGAGGAGGCTCCTGGGCACACAAGTGCCAACCAGCCTGTCACTGAGCTCTACCAGATGGTCCCCACCTCGGCCATGTGCCCAGACCCACAAACACACCGGGGTCCTCTCAGCCACCTGCGAGGTAGCCGGTAATAACCACTCTTCTCTCCATACAAAGCTTTTCTTAAATATTTTTAAAATGTATTATTTATGGATTTCAGAGAGGAAGGGAGAGGGAGAAAGAGATAGAAACATCAGTGATGAGAGAGAATCACTGCTCGACTGCCTCCTGCACGCCCCCTCCTGGGGATCGAGCCCACAACCTGGGCGTGTGCCCTGACCAGAGTGGAACCCAGGCCCTCCAGTCCGCCGGCTGACGCTCTAGCCACTGAGCCAAACTGGCCCAATGACAGGTGAGCCTGAGCCACACAGCCAGCGAGTAACCCATGCAGAGCACTGACCGTCTCTAACGTAGGAAACGGTGCTGAGGCCCGTGGGAGCCACTGCGCCCCGTTGCCTCGGGAGGTGCCACCCAGGGTGACAGTCACAACACACCCTGAGGCCCGGGACCACTCCCAGTGCAGGCACAGGGCGGAGTGCTCCCCATGCATTGCCCCCCAGGCTCCTCCCCGGAGGCTCAGCGAGGTGGGGCGGTGCAGCCAAAGCCCCGCGGGAAACACAGAACGGGCTCCGAGCCACGCCTGGGCGACAAGACTCCTTCTTTGCCGTTGCAACGGGACCCTGGGTGCCCCCTGCAAAGTCGCAGCCCCGCAGGACTGGGAGGTGGGGGGGCGGGATCACGGGACAGAAGGGGCTTGCAGACTGGGGGACCGGCCCGTGCTGGTGCATTGCCGTCCTGATCCTGGCGGGCAGGGCCGGCCGCCTGTGGCCTCCCAGTGCCAGCCAGGAACCTGGCACAAACTGGCACCAGCGGAGCAGACCGAACCTGGGTCTCTGGAGCGGAAGTCATCCCCCCCCAAGCTCCCCCCCCTCCAAGCCCTCACCCCGGGCCCAGGCCCCCTGCCCTGTGTCAAGGTCCCCGCCTCCTGATTCCCCCGGTTCACACGGAGGGCGACCTTCCCTTCCCCTGTGGTACCGGGCTGGGCTGGCCCCCGGGGGCCGGGGACGGGCCCGGACCCCGCGGGGAGCAGCAGGGCGGGCGGAGGAGCCGGGAGAGCCGCGGGCCGCCTCCTCCCGCGCACAGATGGAGCCCGGGGTGCAGGCGGACGCGAACCCGCGGCGGCCGTGGGCAGGGCCGGGCCGGGCAGCCCGCCCGGAGGAGGCAGCGGTGGGCGGGGACCTGCCCAGCCCCGGGCCCCTCCTGGGAGCCGTAGCTCTCCGAGGCCGGTGCAGGGGGGTGGGGGGCACGTGGTTTGGCGTTTGCAGGTGAAACGGGACGACGGGCAGCTCCAGACCCGCCCTGCGCGGCCGGAGGGAGGGATGGGAAGTGTCTCCGTGGGAGGACGAGCTGGCCTCCCCCCATTTCTCCCAATAGCCCCCCCCCCTTTCTCCCAGTAGCTCCCCCGCCCCCGCAGTCCGGACCGCGGCTGGAGGGGAGCTGGGTTCACACTGGGCGGAGGGCGGGGCCGCAGGTGCTCCGGATGCGGTGGCGCCGGGAGGGCTAATTGCAAATGGTGCCGGTTTGCGCGGTAACCGACCCGCTCCTCCCTGGGGCCCGTCTGCCTTCGGCCGGGCCTGGCCACCCTCCTCCGGCCTCACCCGCTGCCTGGGACGTGGGCCAAGTCCCTTGGCCAGCCCCGCCTCAGTTTCCTCCTCTGTGAAGCGGTCCAGGCACCGCTGGCGGCCAGGCTTCCTGAGGGAGAGGCAGCCGGTGGACGCCGGGTGGCTGGTCCGGGACCCGGGCATGGCTGTGTCCCCGAGCCTCGTCCCTGCCCTCCTCCGGTGTGTCTCATGGGCTGTCCCTGAGACAGGGCCCGCGGCCCCCGGCAGCCCTGGGCAAGGAGAGGCCCAGCCTGCCGTCCCCACCCGCGACCCTGGGAGTGCAGGTCCCCCCGGGGGCGGTGACCCCCGTGCCCCTTTGCCCGGGGCTGAGGAGCGAACTGGGCGGCGGGTTTCCAGGACTAAACCCAGGACAGCTCCGGGCGAACCGGACAGTCAGTCACCTGCACTCGGAACCCCAGGACACCTCTTTCTCCGAGTCCCCCGAGAAGCTAAAAATACAACTGCCTTCACCTCGGATCCTCCAGACGTCTGCGAGGCCCGAGGGTTATATATTATCATCAATAAACGATAGGCACCAACAGCCAGCATTGGCTTAGTGTCTTCCCGACCACAAAGGGCTTTTTATCCTCAGGACGAGTTTCTTGGGGCTTCTCCCCGGTTTATCCGGCACCCCGGCTGCTGCCGGCACTCTGCGGCCCTCGCTCTGAGCTTGGCTTCTGCCCCTCCACCCCCCCACCTCAGCCAGAGACTCCCATATCTAGGAAGGGTCCTTCACCAGGAAATAATAATATATTAGCTTGAACCATTAAAAAAAATCACCCTTGCCGAGTGTCCCAGGGGGCCGAGTGCCCCGGGTGAGCCGAGTGTCCCAGGGGGCCGAGTGCCCCGGGAGAGCCGAGTGTCCCAGGGGGCCGAGTGCCCCGGGTGAGCCGAGTGTCCCAGGGGGCCGAGTGCCCCGGGTGAGCCGAGTGTCCCAGGGGGCCGAGTGCCCCGGGAGAGCCGAGTGTCCCAGGGGGCCGAGTGCCCCGGGTGAGCCGAGTGTCCCAGGGGGCCGAGTGCCCCGGGTGAGCCGAGTGTCCCAGGGGGCCGAGTGCCCCGGGTGAGCCGAGTGTCCCAGGGGGCCATGTGCCCCGGGTAAGCCGTACCCCCCAAAGGGGAAGGGTGTCCCGGGTGAGACGTGTATCCCAGGGGGCCGAGTGCCCCGGGTGAGCCGAGTGTCTCATGGGGCCGAGTGCCCCGGGTGAGCCGAGTGTCCCAGGGGGCCGAGTGCCCGGGGTGAGCCGAGTGTCCCAGGGGGCCATGTGCCCCGGGTAAGCCATACCCCCCAAAGGGGAAGGGTGTCCCGGGTGAGACGTGTATCCCAGGGGGCCGAGTGCCCCGGGTGAGCCGAGTGTCTCATGGGGCCGAGTGCCCCGGGTGAGCCGAGTGTTCCAGGGGGCCAAGTGCCCCGGGTGAGCCGTGTGTCCCGGGGAAGCAGTGGGACCCAGGGGAAGGGGCGGTGAAAACCAGAGGAGGAGCGGACTCTATTCAGATGGTCCTGAGATAGTCACCATAAAACAAGCAGACTGCCAAATGAGGAGCAGATTTTATTCATGGGGTCCAGAGATAGTCACCATAAAACAAGCAGATTGTCAAATGACAGGGGGGAGCGGAAGGAGACCTGGGGGGAGATAGGAGAACAACCGAGGGACTGGTATGAATGAACATAAGTACAACCAATGAACACAGAACTCTGGGGAGGGAGGGCATAAATGGGAGGTGAGGGGGGGCAATGGTAAACTATGTACACAGAAAATACCTTAATAAAATAAAATTTTAAAAAAAAATCACCCTTTTTGTAGATTCTAACCCAGCCGTGGGCAAACTACGGCCCTTGGGCCGGATCCGGCCCGTTCGGCTGTTCTATCCGGCCCGCGGAGCCGAAAGAGCGGAGGGTTCTCTTGCTCTCCCCTCCGCTCCTTCACCAGCAGCCCAAGGTGAGAGTGCCAGCACGGTCAGGTTGCTTTTGTTCCGGCCCTCCGGTCCAGTGTAAGAACCCACGGTGGCCCTCGAGTCAAAAAGTTTGCCCACCCCTGTTCTAAACTGTTGAACATCAGCAATTGCATATGGTTCAACTTCATCTGGGAAGGGTGACGTTCAGGCCACGGTCCAACGTGGGGCAACTGACACCTCTCCGAGCCTCAGTTTCTCCCCTGAGAAGCGGGGTGTGTGTGTGTGTGTGTGTGTGTGTGTGTGTGTGTGTGTCCTCATCGTCGCCATGTCCTGGTGTTGCTGTGGGAATTACAGGAGAGCATCCGAGTGCGGCATTGCAGCAGCGCCCACGAGGGCACACAGTAGGTGCCTTCCGAACTCGAGCTTTTTTTTTTTTTTTAATTTATTAAGGTATTATATGTGTACATAGCTTACCATTGCCCCCCCTCCCATACATGCCCTCCCTCCCCAGAGTTTTGTGTCCATTAGTTGTACTTATATTCATGCATACCAGACCTTCGGTTGATCTCTTATCTCCCCCAGGTCTCCCTACCCCCCCCCCAACCCCCCTGTCATTTGACAGTCTGCTTGTGGTTTTACTGTCTCTATATCTATCTTTCTGTTCATTAGTTTATAATGTTCTTTATTATCCGTAAATGAGTGAGGTCATGTGGTGTTTCTCTTTCATTGACTGGCTTATTTCACTCAGCATGATGCTCTCCAATTCCATCCAGGTTACTGCAAATGATGAGAATTCCTTCCTTTTTATGGCAGCATAGTATTCCATGGTGTAGATGTACCATAGTTTTCTGATCCATTCATCTGCTGACGGGCACCTAGGCTGTTTCCAAATCCTAGCTATTGTAAACTGTGCTGCTATGAATATCGGGGTGCATATATCCTTTCTGACTGGTGTTCCTAGTTTCTTGGGGTATATTCCTAGGAGTGGGATTACTGGGTCAAATGGGAGTTCCATTTTCAGTTTTTTGAGGAAGCTCCATACTGTTCTCCACAGTGGCTGCACCAACCTGCAATCCCACCAGCAGTGCACGAAGGTTCCTTTTTCTCCGCAACCTCGCCAACACTTGTCGTTTGTTGGTTTGTTGATGTTGGCCATTCTGACAGGTGTGAGATGGCATCGCATTGTCGTTTTGATTTGCATCTCTCCGAACTCGAGCTTCTAACCCTCGGCTTGCGTCCATGCCCACCCTGGGCTGTTCTGAGTGGCCCGTGGTCAGCCGCGCAGCGGGCGTTCCACACGTGCGGGCTGCAGGAGGGAGGGGAGGCCAATGTGTCCGCCTCCCGCCGGGGCTCCCAAATGACCTTGAACTCGGGCCCCCCTTCCAGAGGTGTGGAGGCCTCTCGGGGAAGCACCCCGGTTCCCGCGGCTCCCTCGGGGGCCCGATGGGTTTCAAGACACGCATCCACCCCCCCCTGCGGTCTCTAAAACACACAAATCATTCCGGCCGCGCGTCCGTGTTTCATTACCGGGAGTGCACATTTGAAAACAACAGAGGGTGAGGTTTAAAAAGCAACATGCAATTTTTATTACATATATCTCCAGATCTGCCATTAGGCCCGTCCCCGCGGTGTTATTGACCTTGATTCCTTCTCATTTGCATCCGGCATTTTTCATCCTTTGGAATATGGTGTTTTGGGACTTCTCCATCATTAAGTGGATTTACAGCAATTTCCCTGTGTGTTTTCTCCAAGGGATTCTGTTATGAGATGCACATTAAATCTCCATTAATACCTCATTATCCGACTGATAAGATTACCATGATAATGAGGCAGAAATTCTAATTGTTTCACTTCTTATTGTGCCTTCCACTTAATCCTTCCCTCTCTACCTGGAAGCCGGTCACGGGCCGGCGAGCCGGGCGGAAGGGGCTTTTCCGGAGGAGGCGGGGGGCCGGGGCGGCGGGGACGGGGGCGATTGGGGGGAAGGACGGAGGCGGGACAGCGTTTGTTTCCGTGAGTTTCCCGGGCACAGCGTTTGGGGCGGGAAGCCATCTGGGGCGCGCGTCGCTGGATGGATGGCCCTCCTCTGCTTCGGTCCGGTGCACGCTCACGCACGTGCACAGGCACACACAGATGTGCACACACGTGCACACACGGTCACACGTGTGCACACGAGACGCACGCGCACAGGCCTGCACCCCAGTCCCAGACAGCCCAGCCTCTTGGCCTCTTACCCTGTTCTCCCTCCTGGACCCCCTTCCAGGCTCTGGGCTGGGACCCTGCCCCCCAGGTTGAGGAGCGGGTTCGGGTTCGGTGGGCAGCCCTGAGCAGGGGACACAGGCTGGGGGGGAGGGGCACAGAGAGGGGGCGGGAGGCCTCTTCCCGGACAGCCTGTGAGGACCCTCTGTGAGGGGAGCCCCCCAGACCCCCCCCCCCGGGCATGGCCAGGCCCAGGGGTGCTGGCTGCTTCAGCTCAGCTCCCTCCATCGGCTGGGGAGGCCCTGAGGACGTCCAGGTAATGCGCCCCCCCCCTCGGCCATCTCAGCGCGCACTGAGCACTGCGTGTCCCCGGGAAGTCCCGCTTGGCCTCGGCCCTCCGCTCTGCGGGGAGGCCAGGCTCCCAGCCCCCCGCCCCGCCCCCGGGGCCCGCCCTGGGGCAGAAAGCGCGTTTGGGAGCCCCTGCAGGGGTCTGGGTTCTCAGGGGGCCTGTGGCAGGAGGCACAGCGCACCTGAGGGTGCTGAGGCCCCGGGAGGCGGGGGTGCTCGGGGCCCAGGCATTAACGGGGTGTCTGTCCAGCTGCCCGGGGCCCGTGGCAGCCCAGCGCCGGTCCAGCTGGCTCCGGGCTGGCTCCCGGGCGGGGTGGCGAGGCCGCACCGGGTGGCTCAGGGGCGGCCGGGGCAGGTGCCGCAGCTCACGCCCTGCCCAGCGTCCAGGTGCAGCCTGGCCGCGTCCGCGCGCTCACTGTCTCCCCGGCCGCTGCCCGCTGCCCGCTGCCCGCTGCTCTCCGGCTGTCCTCTCCTCAGGACGCCAGCCGCCCGCAGGAGGGCTGACCTGGTGGCACCTTAATGATGGTCCCCGTGAGCACCCACTGGGCCCCCTCCTCCCCCTGACCACCCACTGGGCCCACTCCTCCCCGTTAGCACCCACTGGGCCCACTCCTCCCCCTGAGCACCCACTGGGCCCACTCCTCCCCGTGAGCACCCACTGGGCCCACTCCTCACCCTGAGCACCCACTGGGCCCCCTCCTCCCCGTGAGCACCCACTGGGCCCACTCCTCCCCCTGAGCACCCACTGGGCCCACTCCTCCCCGTGAGCACCCACTGGGCCCCATCCTCCCCGTGAGCACCCACTGGGCCCCTTCCTCCCCGTGAGCACCCACTAGGCCCACTCCTCCCCCTGAGCACCCACTGGGCCCCCTCCTCCCCGTGAGCACCCACTGGGCCCACTCCTCCCCGTGAGCACCCACTGGGCCCACTCCTCCCCCTGAGCACCCACTGGGCCCACTCCTCCCCCTGAGCACCCACTGGGCCCACTCCTCCCCGTGAGCACCCACTGGGCCCCCTCCTCCCTGTGAGCACCCACTGGGCCCTCTCCTCCCCGGACGGAGCCTGGCCCTCCACCCCCCCCCCCCCCCGCTCCTCCTCCGTGTGCGGATGGGCGCCCTCCGGCCGCACCCCAGCAGGAGCCGTGCAGTCACCTCCCCCCGCCCTGACTCGGGGCCGAAGCGGGCCTTCCAGAGCCTGCTCCCCGGTTGCCTGCGTGGCCGAGCGGCCCCTTCACTCAGGCTGAGTGTCCTCACCGCCCCACGTCCGCCCCCCGGAGCCCGTGCCAGGTGCTCACCCTGAGGGTCTGCGCCCAGGGCGCGGCCGCGATGCCAGTCTCGGGCGGGTCAGCCAGGGGGCAGAGCCGCTGGGCGATGGAGGCGGATGCTCACAGGTGGGCTTGGCACGTCTGTGGCCAGGCCGGGAAGGGAGGGCCGGAGGGGCCGGAGGGGCCGGAGCCGCGCCCCTGGCGTTCTCCGCCAGGGAGGGGGGAGGGGGCCGCTGCTGGTCAGCTGGCCAGCGGGCCGGACAGGGAGCGGGCCGAGCTGTGCCGGGGCACTCGGGGTCCGCCTGTCTCCCGTCAAACAGCCGTGACCGTCAGAGCCAAGGTCACTGCTCCTCTTCCATTCCCCAAGCCTCGCCTATAGGAGCCACACAGGAGGCATTCTGGGAAACGGGTTTTGGCATCCCCTCCCTCCCTGACTCCCCCCTCCTCCCCCCAGGCTGACCTCTCCCCTCCGGCACTGCCCCCGGCCTGCCTCCCCGCAGACCTGAGCGCTGAGGTGCTGGCCGGGCCTGCCCCCTTCATCACAGGGACCAGCGCCTGGCACGGAGGGGGACAGAGCAGCGCCCCATACAGATGAATGGAAGATGGATGCTGCCTGCTTGGTGCCAGACCCGGTGCTGGGGCGGGAGCACGAGAGGAAGTCACACAGAGGAGGTGAGCTGGTGCCATGGCTGTTCTCCGCAGGGCCTGCCTGAGGCCGGCCTGGAGGAGGTGGGCAGCGGGGAGCTGCCCCATGAGGGTCTGTAACACGTGTGGTCAGTGTGAGGGACTGTAACGCATGTGGTCAGTGTGAGGGACTGTAACGTGTGTGGTCAGTGTGAGGGACTGTAACACGTGTGGTCAGTGTGAGGGACTGTAACGTGTGTGGTCAGTGTGAGGGACTGTAACGCGTGTGGTCAGTGTGAAGGTCTGTAACACGTGTGGTCAGTGTGAGGGTCTGTAACACGTGTGGTCAGTGTGAGGGACTGTAACGTGTGTGGTCAGTGTGAGGGACTGTAATGCGTGTGGTCAGTGTGAAGGTCTGTAACACGTGTGGTCAGTGTGAGGGTCTGTAACACGTGTGGTCAGTGTCCTCAGGCTCTCGGATGAGCCGGTAAGGAAGTTGCTAGGAGCTCAGAGGAAGAAGGCCGCTGCCAGCCAGGGATCTGGGAGGACTTCCTGCAGGAGGCCCCATGGCGGGGGGATTGGAGCAGGCGGAGTTTGGGGGGCAGGTGCGTTCTGAGCAGAGGGAGTGGCTGGGGCACACACTCGGAAGGGTGAGTGTTTACTTTGCCCGCACTGAAGGTTGTGGGCTTGCCTAGGCTTTGCCTTCTAGCACGGTTCCTACTGTTAAGGAGGATGGTCTTGTTCAGGTTAAGAAACGATTATTAGCCTAGAAAACAGTTGAGAGGAAACGTCCTTCGGTAGATGATTAGGTAAAGAAGATGTGGTACATATACACGATGGAGTATTACTCAGCCACAAGAAAAGATTAAACTGCCAGTTTTTGTTGTTGGTTTAAGTACGTTTTTTTAAATTATTTAAAAAAATATTTTATTGATATTTTACAGAGAGGAAGGGAGAGAAATAGAGAGCTAGAAACGTCGATGAGAGCTGCCTACTGCACACCCCCCACCGGGATGTGCCCGCAACCAATGTACATGCCCTTGACCGGAATCGAATCCGGGACCCTTCAGTCTGCAGACCGACGCTCTACCACTGAGCCAAACTGGTTTTGGCTAAGTACGGTTTAAAAAAAAAATGGTTTTAGAGTGAGAGAGGAAGGGAGAGTGATAGAGAAATAAAAACATCGATGTGAGTGAAACAGATCAGCTGCCTCCTGCACGCCCCCTGCTGGCTGTTGAGTGGGAAAACTGGGCCTGAGCCCTGACTCGGAATTGAACCGGGACCTCGCGGTGGTTCGTGGCTCAACCACTGAGCAGCACTGCCAACAGTGACACATGGTGGCCCCCGAGACTGCCACGCTAAGCAAAACAGACCAGGAAAATCGGGAACCACACGCTTCCACTCACATGTGGGATACGGAGCTGAAACGCAGAGACACAGACAACAGTATGGTGGTGCCCGAGGGAGGGCGGGGCAGAGACGGGCCCAGGGAGCCAAGCATATGGTGGCGGAGGTGATTTGACCTCGGGCGGTGGGCGCACAGTGCGGCATGCAGGTCACGTGCCAGAGAGACGCACCCCTGACACCCACACGGCCCTCGTAGCCAAGCTCACCCCAGTAAGATTATGAGAGGAGCCGGTGTCCTAAAAAGAAATAGCCAGTCTTCGCGGTGTATCGGGAGGTGCAAGCAGAAACCTGGTTCCCGAGCTCACTCCTGCCTCCGGGCGCAGCCCCGCGGCCACTCTCCCCCGAGGGCGGGCGGCGCCTCCAGATCCCGCCGTGGCCCGGCTGGCGAGGCTCGGCGGCGGGGCGTCAACCTGTGAGCCAGGAGGTCACGGCTCCGTTCCTGGTCAGGGCACGTGCCCGGGGTGGGGGCTCATCCCCAGCGTGGGGCGTGCAGGAGGCAGCCGGTCAAGGATTCTCTCTCATCATTGACGCCTCTCTCTCTTTCTCCCTCTCCCTTCTTCTCTGAAATCAATAAAAATGTATTTAAACGACAACAACAACAAATTCCTCCATGGCTCCCCATCGCCCGTGGTGGTCCAGCCTCCTCAGCCCCTCTCTTCTTTCTCAGCCCGGGCCCTCCCACAGGCTGCTCCCGCTGTGCGCACGCTTCACCCCTCGAACACTGCCTCTTCGGAGCGACCTCTTCTGCCTCTGGCCTGGGTCAGGGGCCCCCTGGTCTCCCCAACTGCCCACTCAGCGGGCCTTGTTGGACCGGAGACCCCCAGGCAGCCCCGCACACGGCTGGATCCTGCTCAGCAGCCTGAGCTGGCCCGCCCGGGCAGTCCCTGCAGCGGGCCCGCCTCCGGGGGGGGGCCTCCAGGGGTCAGGGGGCACCTACAGCCCTGGGCCCTGATCGGGAACTGAACTGTGACCTCTCAGGGCCCCGCCTTCCCTCCAGGTCACCCTGCCGCAGAGGTTTCCTTTGTTCGGCGTTGGGGGCAGTTCTCGTGTTGCAGGGGCAGCCTGGCACCTGGCCGGTGGGGACGGGCCACCACAGGCCCCCATCTTGTGTCCGTCCGTCGCCGTGCCCTGCCCCCAGAGCCTGCCGGGAGCCCCCCCGAAGCCACGTACTCGGCCTTTCGGGGGGCAGTGGGCCATGTTCCCCAAAGGCCTTCAACATCACCATGCCCTTGCCGGCACCGGTGTGGCTCAGTGGATAGAGCGTTAGTCTGTGGACTGAAGGGTCCCGGGTTCAATTCCGGTCAAGGGCATGTACCTTGGTTGCGGGCACATCCCCAGTGGGGGGTGTGCAGGAGGCAGCTGGTCGATGTTTCTCTCTCATTGATGTTTCTAACTCTCTGTTCTTCTACCTTCCTCTCTGTGAAAAATCAATAATATATATATATATATATATATATATATATATATATATATATTAAAAAAACACACCAAAAAAAACATTACCATGCCCTTGGACCCAGCAATTCCACAACTAGGAATTTACCCCTAGAAATAATGTGGCAAATGCACGAGGCTGTTCATGGGATGTGACCCCGCAGTAGGCGGCCCACCCAGTCCCGCACTCTGGATCCCCTGCTTCCCTTCCTTTCTCCCGGGCTCACCCCCAGACCCGACTTCAGTTCTTACCTCGGGGGCTGCGTCTGGGGCAGTGGTCGGCAAACTCATCCGTCCACAGAGTCAAATATCAGCAGGACAACGACTGACATTTCTTTTGAGAGCCCACTTTTTTTTTTTCTATTTTTTAAAATTTATTAAGGTATTATCTGTGTACATAGCTTACCATTGCCACTTTTTAAAAATATATATATATATATTTTATTGATTTTTTACAGAGAGGAAGGGAGAAGGATAGAAAGTTAGAAACATCCATGAGAGAGAAACATCGATCAGCTGCCTCCTGCACACCCCCTACTGGGGATGTGCCCAAAACCAAGGTACATGCCCTTGACGGGAATCGAACCTGGAACCCTTCAGTCCACAGGCTGATGCTCTATCCATTGAGCCAAACCGGTTTCGACAGAGCCCACTTTTTTAAACTTAATCTTCTTCTAACACTACTTCTTCAAAATAGACTTGCCCAGGCCGTGGTGTTTGTGGAAGAGCCACACTCAAGGGGCCAAAGAGCCGCAGTTTGCCGACCACGGCTCCGGGGAAACGCCCCCCAAGGCAACGATTACCTGGAAAAGGTACACATGGGAAAACGACAAATGAAAATGCATTCAGTGCTTTTTCTTGGGAATGAGTTTGAGGACCAAGAACTTTTCTTTGTGTTCCATCCATGTCTGAATTATTATTTACATATTAAACAGTTCTCCATTGTAACTTTTAAAAATCTAAACATTTCCCATAAAAGCCGAGTCCGGACTCATTATGCCGAAGGCTGAGCCGAATGAGTGAATCTCTGAGGATGTGAGCCTCAGACTTTTTGTACATAAAAGCGACCACTTAACTATTATTATTATTATTATTATTATTATTTAAATATATTTTATTGATATTTTACAGAGAGGAAGGGAGAGAGATAGAGAGCTAGAAATGTTGATGAGAGAGAAACATTGACCAGCCGTCTCTTGCACACCCCCTACCGGGGATGTGCCCGCAACCAAGGTACATGCCCTTGGCCGGAATCGAACCCGGGACCCTTCAGTCTGCAGACCAATGCTCTACCATTGAGCCAAACCGGTTTCGGCCCACTTAATTATTTTGAAACACGCAGCTAAGAGGCATCAAGTACACTCCCACCGTCCTACAGCCATCACCACCTCCCTCTCCAGAACCTCTCCACCCTCCCCGCGGACCCCCTGTCCCATAAACACTAACGCCCGCCCCTCTCACAGCCCCGGTCCGCCACATCCTCCTCCTGCCTCCACCGGTGTGGCCACTCTAAGTCCCAGCGGCAGGGGGATCGGGCAGCATTTACCCTTTTGTTTCTGGGTTATTTCACTGAACGGGATGGTCCCATACTGGCCCGAGACCTGCCCCCGCTCTGCCCAGGTGTGGCCGGCGGACACGGCGATGGGACGGGACGTGGCACGCAGACGTGGCTGGAGGGCGTGGCTGGCCTGGCGTGGCTGCCCAGACCCTCTGTTCCGGACCAGCTCTCGGGGCCTCCCCTTCCCCAGTTTCCGAGCAGAATTGCTGGGCGAGGGTTAATCAACATTCAGTCATGTTTCCAAGTTTAAATGGAGCATTTGTTTAATTATGTGTAAGTAGCAATACATTGTGGCCATTATCTAAATCACTATTTTATTTCCTGGATGTGGCTTCATAATGCAGGGTTTCTGCTCCAGCCCGGCATCATTAACAGAGAAGAGTTAATGAATATAAAAGCGTAAAGGCTAATTACACTTTAATTTACAATCATAGTCTCATTTTGGGACCACATGAAATCTGTTTTGAAAACAATTAAAAAAAGAAAAAAGAAAAAAAAGAGCGCCCGCTCTTGCCCTGGTAAGTGGAGGGACCGTGGCCAGGAGCCCGCTCTGCCTGCCCGTCGTGGCTGGATGGCGTGGCTGGCACCGGCGCCCTCCCTGGCGCTGCCACCGGAGAGCGGTGAGGCCAAGCTCAGCGCCCGGTGACTCCGTCTTCTGTTCCCAGCCATTTCCCGCTGGCCCTCGGTGTCCACCGTGGCTGCGGGGAGGGGGCGGCTGGCCACGTTCTGAGGCCCGATGGAATCAGTGTTTTTAAATTTAAAAAAAAATATATATATTTTATTGATTTTTTTTTTTTTTTTTTTTTTTTTTTTTTTTTTTTTTTTTACAGAGAAGAAGGGAGAGGGACAGAGAGTTAGAAACATCGATGAGGGAGAAACATTGATCAGCTGCCTCCTGCACACTCCCCACCGGGGATGTGCCCGCAACCAAGGTACATGCCCTTCACCGGAATCGAACCTGGGACCCTTGAGTTTGCAGGCCGATGCTCTATCCACTGAGCCAAACCGGTTAGGGCTGTTTTTAATTTAAAAAAAAATGTTTTTATTGATTTTAGAGGGAGAGGAAACATTGATGTGTCCTCCCATTAACGGGGATGGAACCCACCACCTGGGCATGTGCCCTGACCTGGAATCAAACCAGTGGCCTTTTGGTACATGGGACGACGCTCCACCAGCTGAGCCACACCGGCCAGGGCTACTCCATTTTGGTTTTTAAAAATATATATTTTATTGATTTTTTTACAGAGATGAAGAGAGAGGGATAGTCAGAAACATCGATGAGAGAGAATCATCGATCAGCTGCCTCTTGCACACCCCCTACTGGGGATGTGCCTGCAACCAAGGTACATGCCCTTGACCGGAATTGAACCCGGGACCTTTCAGTCCGCAGGCCGACGCTCTACCCACTGAGCAAAACCAGTTTCGGCTACTCCATGTTTTTTAAAAGTGGCGGCAACGCAAGTTGGTGGGGGGCTGCTGACTTCGACTAAGTTCAAGGTCCTTGTACACTCCTATTTACTCCTTGAGATGGCTTGTTATCGGTGATCAGTCTCCCTGAAATTTGACCTCCGGAATCATGGCTCATTTTCTTAGGTGTCATAACGGCACTGTTGTTGTAGAAAGAACGTCCTTATTCTTAGGAGGTGAAAAGGAGTTTGGGGGTAAGGTTATGATGCCTGCCACTCCCAAAAGGCTCAGGGAAAGAATTATGTCTATATAATATAACACAACATACACCGTATTGTATCATATATTATCCAGAGCCAGCAACAAAGAGATAAATGGGGAAAGCACGGATCACCGTTGAACCTAGATGGAGGGTGTACACGTGTTCATTGAGCGATTTTTCAACTTCCCTGTTTTGAAAAATCGTATAATAAAAACTGGGAGACAGGACGTGGCTCCGCTGTCCGCCACGGGCTGCTTCGCCGTCTTTCCTTGCGAAGCGGACTCCTTCCTCCCGATGGCGGCCAAAGGCCCGCTTGACCAGGCCCAGCCTCTGTCGGGTGGCTTTGCACCGTGGATTTCCGGGTCCGGGATAATGGTCAGAGACACACGGAAAGGGCAAAGAAGGCAAAACTAACACAGGAGGATGGCGGCCCACGGTGGGCCCAGTTGCCTTCCGTTCCATAAACTCTCCATTCTGTCTTCCTGGTGAAGAGCAATCCTTTAGGAAAATCTCACCTGACATGGACCCCTGGATGTGATGGGGGGGGGAGGGGGCGGGTTGGGTAGTAAAGAGGCCCCTCAGGGAGGGCCGCTTGTCGGTCCCATATTTATGTTAAAAGTAACAGTAGGGCGGGGGCCGGTTTGGCTCAGTGGTAGAGCGTCGGTCTGCGGACTGAAAGGTCCCGGGTTCGATTCCAGCCAAGGGCATGTACCTTGGTTGTGGGCACATCCCCGGTAGGCGATGTGCAAGAGGCAGCTGATCGATGTTTCTCTCTCATCGACGTTTCTGGCTCTCTATCTCTCTCCTTTCCTCTCTGTAAAATATCAATAAAATATATATATTTTTAAAAAAAGTAACAGTAGGGACAACCTACGGACGCAGCAATAGAAGTGTCCAATATTTATTTGCAATTCAAACAGCATTTGAAGATTTCTGGGTTTCCACGCAGGATCTGTTAGGGTCTGCCCCGCTCACGGGAGGAGAAGGGTGGACAGCCACGTGGCCCCGCCCCCTTGCCCACAGCTGGTTGGGTGAGGACAGACACTTGCCCTGTGGTGGGCCCGCCCTTGGCCGAGGGGAGGCACCGGTGGGAACCGGAGGGCGGGAGGAGGGAGAGACCCGGGCATTTCTCTGCCTGTGGCTGGGCCCGGGCAGCCTCCCTCAGCGGCCGCATTCCCTCCGCAGCTCCAGCTCCCCCCCAGCTGGGCCCTCCCTGGGTCCGGCCTCACCAGGTGGCCTCTGGGACCCTCTCCTCCCTCTGTGCCCCCAGCCCAGGGGAAGTGGCATCCTGCCCCAGGGATCGATCTGGTCGCTGCCCCATCCCGCCTGGCTTCTCAGCTCGCGGTCACCTGCGTGGCTGATTCCTGGAGCAGATCCTCCCACTTCAAATTCCTTTCTTCCTGGTGGACTGAAACGTGAGGGAGGAACGTTAGCCAACTGTTTGCTGATTTTTCTGGCAGAGGTCACACGTTTCCTGACTCCTCCATGCACACCTACAACCTCATTTTGTCCTCTAGACACCCCTCTGGGGGAGGGGTTGGGACCCCCCTCACCCCCCACCTGGTAGGAGATCTCCTTCTTCGTTCTTCTTTCTTCTTTCTTTCTTGTTGTTGTTGTTGTTGTTGTTATTGTTGTTGTTGTTCTTCTTCTTTTTAAAATTTATTTTATTGAGTTTTTACAGAGAGAAAGAGAGAGGCATAGAAAGCTAGAAACATCGATGAGTATCCATGGGCATCCCGGAAGGCCAGCCTGCGCCTGAACCAGGAGCCTGAAAGTTGGGAGCAGGGAGGGCTGGCCAAACCCCCTCCCACCTCCATTTCACAGGTGGACACAGGGAGGCTCCAGGGTCCCACGGTGCGTGAGGAGCCCTTGTCCTGACTCCCCGCTGACGCCCCGCGTGGTGGGGAAGCCAGCAGGGACGGCGGACAGGCTGGTGATGGAGACAAGGACTCGGGGGTACCCAGGACCCCCCCTCCCTCCCCCGTGGCCCGGAGGCCGTGGCAAGCAGCTTCCAGTCCGTGCATTCCTTCCCGGCTCACAGCTGTCCTGGCAGGCCCGAGGGGCTGGGGCGGAGCTCGGGTCCGAGCCGGGGTCCCCGGGGCCAGGTGAAGGCGGCCTGCAGCTGTCTGGACCCAGAAGGCCCTCCCGGCCTGCTGGCGGGCGCCTGCCCCCTCCCCGCCCCGCCCTCCGCCTCCTCGGGATTTATTCCGGCCGCGGCGCCGGGATAATTTGCTGACGAAGCCGGTCCGGCAGGTGCGTTAATTGGTTTTGAGGGAGCGGCCCGGAGCGGCTACGCAGAGGAAATAGGAGTTATGGCGGTGCCACCGGCCTTTCCCCGTAGGGGGGCGCCAGTGCGGCTGCGGGCGGGGGGAGGGTGGCTCGGGGAAAGCAGAGGCCTGGGCACGGGCTGCAGGCCGTGGGCCTGGGCGTCTGGGGCAGCGGGGGAAGGGGCCACAGGCCAGGGCCCTCCCCGCCCTAGATCCGCCTCAGAATCAGGGCAGCGCCAAAACCGGTGTGGCTCAGTGGTAGAGCGTCGGCCTGCGGACTGAAAGGTCCCGGGTTCGATTCCGGTCAAGGGCATGTGCCTTGGTTGCGGGCACATCCCCGGTGGGGGGTGTGCAAGAGGCAGCTGGTCGATGTTGCTCTCTCATCGACGTTTCTAGCTCTCTATCTCTCTCCCTTCCTCTCTGTAAAATATCAATAAAGTATATTTAAAAAAAAAAAGAATCAAGGCAGCTTCTCAGGCTCACGGATCTGAGGGCGAGAGCAGGTGCCGGAAGGGAGAGGGGTCAGACAGGAACGTGGCTGGGGTCAGAGACCGGGGGCCTGGTTTCCCCCACACCCCCTGCCTCAAGGACACCCTAGACCAGCCGTGGGCAAACTACGGCCTGTGGGCTGGATGGCTGTTCTAAACTATTGAAATAATTAAAAAAAACAAAAAACAAAAAAACAACACCGTATTCTTTTATATAATGATGTTTACTTTGAATTTACATTAGTTCGCACAAACACTCCATCCATGCTTCTGTTCCGGCCCTCCGGTCCAGTTTAAGAACCCATTGTGGCCCTCGAGTCAAAGAGTTTGCCCACCCCTGCCCTAGACCCTGCCCGGCGGGCACCGTCTCAAACACAAACCGCCTTTGTGACTCCTTGGCTCAAAGCCCTTCCGTGCCTCCCTCTGCCCCAGAAGGAAGTGAAGTCCCTTAACCGTCCAGGTCCTCACCAGTCTGTCTGAGCCCCATGACCTCCCAGCTACGCCGTTCTTTGCTCCCATCCCCGGCGGCTCCGTATCGGCCGTCGGGTCTTCCCTCCCGCCCTGTGCGTCCCGCCCTGTGCCAACCCGAGAGGACCCGTGTCTGAGGAGACCCTCACTCTCATTTATAAACAGGGGAATGGGGGCTCAGAGAGGTTGAGTCACCCGCCGGAGGTCACACAGCGGGGCTGTGGGCCTCCATCCACTCTCCTGACGAGCCTCACTCCATCCGGCCTCCGAGGCCCACCTATTCCCCGGAAAGGCCCCTGCCTGCCCCTGTCCACGGACAGACTCCTCCCCAGCCTGCAAGCCCCCCGGAGGTGGCCTCCCTGACTGACCCCTCCCCGGTCCCGCCACCCCCACACGGCCTCAGTTCCGCTCTCTGAGTCTGTCGTTGTTGGCGTCGGGGTCTGTCCCCTTCCTTCCACTCCCCCCACCCCCACGCTGAGAGCTCCAGGCGCCCCGTGGGTCCCACAGAGTGGGGGGGGGTGGCAGCCCTGGAAGCCGAGGGGGTCAGAGAGCCCGGGGCCTGGACCACAGCTGGCTGTGTCTCCTTGGGCTCAGTCTGCCCCCCGCCCCGTGACGCAGGCGGGTCCTCGGGGCCCTGAGACCCAGGCTTGGGGGGACCCTCACGCCGGTGCCTCGGTGACTTTGGCTGGTCACATCCACGGCCACGGCAGATGCCCGCCAGCCGGCTCCACGGGGAAGCCTCTCCAATTGATCGGGCTGGACGCTCCGCTCTTCCCGCCCCCCCCCCCCCCCCCCGCCTGCTGGGTGTGACTTCGGGCCAGCCTCCGGGTCTCCGAGAGAGAGCCTCCGCGTCATCCGTGGAATGGAGCACTAATACCAGCGCTCCCCCCGCCCCCAAATAACACCAGCCCCAGGCTGACTGGCCGTGAGTTACAGGGAGGTGCACAGGGCCCGGCCAGAGCATATGCCACGAAGCTCACCCATTGTCATACGTGCAGAAGACGTGTTTGCCGTGTCCCCGAGGGGTGGAGGGCTGCGGGCTCAGGGCACAGACCAGCAGGCTCGCCGGAGGAGACCAGGCCAGAGGGACGGGGCCTGCGAGGTCCCGGGCCCACAGGGGGCAGCGAGGCCCGGCCTCCCGGGGTCTGTGCTCTCGGCG
The DNA here is from genome assembly GCA_963924515.1 of Vespertilio murinus. NCBI lineage: Eukaryota > Metazoa > Chordata > Mammalia > Chiroptera > Vespertilionidae > Vespertilio > Vespertilio murinus. The sequence continues at coordinate 179,115,853 of OZ004708.1, forward strand.
TGACACAGGTGGGAGCGGTTCCTGAGGACAGAGGGGCAGGCGTGAGTGTGTGAGTGAGTGTGTGTGTGTGTGTGTGTGTGTGTGAGCGTGTGAGTGTGTGAGTGTGTGAGTGTGTGTGTGTGTGTGTGTGTGTGGCGTGCTGCTCAGAGGAGGCAGGAGGTGGCAGAGCTTCCTGGGTGAGGCGGGGTGGGGGGGGGAACAGGTGAGGAGACCCCAGTCAGGGGCCCAGGAGGGGCAGGCAGGCCCAGCAGAGCCAAGTCCTCCTGTGCCAGAGCCCGAGGCCCTTCCCGATGGTGGGTGGAGCCTCACAGTCCCTGCCCGTGCCAGGGGCGGGCAGGCCAGGGCAGGGCGGGCATCGGGCTCTGCACCTGGGCTCCATGGGCAGGCCGCGGGTTCGATGGGCAGGCCTCGGGTTCGATGGGCAGGCCGCGGGCTCGATGGGCAGGCCGCGGGCTCCATGGGCAGGCTGCGGGCTCCATGGGCAGGCTGCGGGCTCCATGGGCAGGCTGCGGGCTCCATGGGCAGGCCGAGGGCTCGATGGGCAGGCCTCGGGTTCGATGGGCAGGCCTCGGGCTCGATGGGCAGGCCTCGGGCTCGATGGGCAGGCCGCGGGCTCGATGGGCAGGCCTCGGGCTCCATGGGCAGGCCTCGGGCTCGATGGGCAGGCCTCGGGCTCGATGGGCAGGCCGCAGTCGGGGTCTGGGAGCAGCCGAGGGCCTGGGGGCAGTCTGTGGTGAGGGGCGGGGAGGGGAGAGAGTCCCCGAGAGGAGGCCATGGAGCGGGCCGGGCTGCGCCGTCCGGACCGCAGGTGGCGCCACGAGGCTGCGGTTGGAGCTCCCCAGCGGCTCCGGGCCGGCCTCGGCCTTGGTCTTGGCGGCGGGGCCGGGGCCGAGGGGCGCGGCCCGCGGGCGTCGTGGCCGTCCGGTCGGGTGTCCGTCACCATGGCGGTCGGCCCTCAGTGTGGGGCCGGGGACCGCACCCGGCCCTGCCCAGACAAACACGGGGAGTCGGACAGGGCGCCCCCTTTCCTCTCAGTTCCCGGCCGCAGCCGCCGCAGGGCCTGGGCGGGGAGCGGCGGGAACGGTAACAGCTCGGCCTCCGGGACCGGCGCCCCGCAGTGGGGGTGCGGGAGTGGCCGTGGCTGTGTCTCCGGGTGCAGAGCCCCTGGCGTCCTGAGCGCGGCCTGGGGAGACGTGGGGGTAGAGTCGGTGCCCGGAGGGGCTGGGGCCCCCTTTGTGCCGCCCTCCTCCCCGCAGGCCGTGCCCAGACCAGGGTGAGGGGGGGAGCAGGGCGGGCAGATACCCCGTGTCTCCCTCCCCGTCCCTCCGCCTCCGCCCTCTGGGCTCCTCCCCGATGGGACTCCAGAGGGAGACCACAGGCCCGAGCTGAGGGGAATGGAGGTGGTGGGTGCCTGTGTGTGTGTGTGTGTGTGTGTGTATGGGGAGAATGGAGGTGTGTGTGTGTGTGTGTGTGTGTGTGTATGGGGAGAATGGAGGTGTGTGTGTGTGTGTGTGTGTGTGTGTGTGTGTGTGTGTGTATGGGGAGAATGGAGGTGTGTGTGTGTGTGTGTGTGTGTGTGTGTGTGTGTGTGTGTATGGGGGGGGAAGGAGGTGTGTGCGCGTGTGTGGGGGGATGGAAGTGTGTGGTGGGGAATGGAAGCCTGTGTGTGCATGTGTGTGTGGGAATGGAGGTGTGTGTGTGTGTGTGCGCGCGCGCGCGCGTGTGTGTGTGTGTGTGTGTGTGTGTATGGGAGGGAATGGAGGTGTGTGTGTGATATGGAGGCATGTGTGTGTGTGTGTGTGGTGGGGAATGGAAGCATGTGTGTGCATGTGTGTGGGGTAATGGAGGTGTGTGTGTGTGGAATGAAGGTGTGTGTGTGTGCATATGTGGGGGGGTGGAAGTGTGTGGTGGGGAATGGAGGCGTGTGTGTGTGTGTGTGTGTGTGCAGCTCCTCTTGAACCTGCTCGGGGCTCTCCTGACTGCAGGCCCCAGGGAGCTGGCCCGTTCCCGTTTGGGGGGTGGAGGGGGCGGATTGACTTGTCCCGAACCCGCCGGGAAGAGAGGCCCTGGGTGGTGAGTGTGGAAGGAGGTTTTCTAGCCGGGAAGCGGGGGGGGGGGGGGGGGGATGGACTTTTAGGGTCTTTCCAGAACCCGCAGTTCACACCAGCAGCTGCCCTCCTGGCTCTGCCCGGGGGGGGGGGGGATGGAGAGGGTGAAGGGCCACCTGGTCAGGCTGCTCCGTGCCGCGGGCGGGAGGACGGGAGTGTGTGATGCCCCTGGGGAGGGAGGGGCAGAGGAGGGGGTGGGAGGGTCTGCATTGCAGGGGCCAGAGCTTGGAGGTCCCCAAGGCCAGAAGAAAGACAATGTGGACTTTCTCCCACAAGGACCAGAAAAATCTCCTCCCCCACTTCCCTGTGTCCTGCCCTTACCCAGCACACACACACACACACACACACACACACACACACACACACACACATACACAACGTTCTACCACTGAGCCAAACCGGTTTCGGCTTCTTCTTTTTTTTTGTAAAGAATACTTTTATTGATTTCAGAGAGGAAGAGAGAGGGAGAACAGAAACATCAATGATGAGAGAGAATCGTTGATGGGCTGCCTCCTGCACGCCCTCCACTGGGGAACAAGCCCGAAACCCAGGCATGTGTCCTGACCGGAGACAGACCATGACCTCCAGATTTATGGGTCGGCGCCCAACCGCTGAGCCACACTGGCCAGGACTAGACACTTCTTTTAGGGGCTGGAATGTGTCTCGCCCCCAGATTCATTCATTGGAGCCATAACCCTGTGCCTCGGAACGGGACTATGTGGAGACAGGGCATTGACAGAGGCAGTGGCGTTAAACGTGGGGCCTGACCCACTAGGACTGTGTCCTGGTAAGCAGGACGGTGAGGACACACAGCGGAGAGAGTGTGTGAGGCCACAGTCACCGGCAGGAGACGGACGTCCACAGCCCAGGAGAGAGACTTCAGAAAAAACTGACCCCGCCGGCACCTTGATCTGGCACTTCCAGCCTCCAGAATGTGAGAAAATCATCTTTTGTTTTTGCTTTGCCTAAGCCACACCCAGTGTCCGGTACTTTGTTATGGCCTCCTGAGCAAAGATAAAACACAAGGCACAAGGTAAATTTCAGATAAAAATTTTTAGCACACGTTGAATGGGACATACTTCTACTAAAAATAGTTACAGTAGCCAAAACCGGTGTGGCTCAGTGGTAGAGCGTCGGTCTGCGGACTGAAAGGTCCCGGGTTCGATTCCGGTCAAGGGCATGTACATTGGTTGCGGGCACATCCCCGGTAGGGGGTGTGCAGGAGGCAGCTGGTCGATGTTTCTCTCTCATCGACGTTTCTAACTCTCTATCGCTCTCCCTTCCTCTCTGTAAAATATCACTAAAATATATTTTAAAAATTCTTTAAAAATAGTTACTGTAGCCCTAGTGGCGTGGCTCAGGGTTTGAGCGTTGACCTAGGAACCAGGAAGGAGGTCACGGTTTGGTTCCTGGTCAGGGCACATGCCCTGGTTGTGGGCTCGATCCCCAGTGTGGGGCATGCAGGAGGCAGCCAATCCATGATTCCTTCTTATCATTTCTATCTCTCTCTTCCTCTCCCTTTCTCTCTGAAATCAATAAAAAAATATATTCTAAAACAATTTATTGTTTATTAAAATTCAGGTGTATTTCATCTTGTATCTTCATTTGCTAGACCCGGGCTGGGGTCTGAGGACGCAGGCAGTGGCTGCCCCCGGGACAGGCGCTCAAGGACACGCAGACCAGCCCTCGCCGCCCGGAAGGGGGTGCGAGGAGGGGGCGGCCGCCCAGGCCCGGGCCCCTCTCCCCAGAGCCTCCTCCCGCACCGCCATATTTATTGGGCTTGATGGCAAACAGATTATGCTTGTCCCGGGAAGGGCAGCTCGGGAGAGAAAACCTTGAAGCCCGGGAAATGATGACGAGGAGAGTTAAATTGAAGTGCACGGGGCCCTCCCGAGAGATAACGTCAGGGTGAGTTACCGGCCGGCCAGGGGCGGGGGGCTCGCCGAGGGCCCCGGAAAGGTCGCCCGGCGGGGCGCCGTGGACCAGGGATCATAAATATGGGGCAAGATGCCCAGCCGGGTCGGCGGGGTGAAAATATTGGGGTCATTCCAAAAACAATTACCCTGCTTGGTTTGCTCTCCAGGTCTTGTAAATCTTTCACCTTTTATAAAAGATTTCGGCGGAAAGAAGCACTTTGGAAGCTTTAACGGATTCCTGCGGCGGCCTCTTGTCGGTGCTGCTGCAAGAAAACACAAGACAAAGGGGGGCGTGTGTGTGTGTGTGTGTGTGTGTGTGTGTGTGAGTGAGTGTGTGTGTGTAATTACCCAGCATCCTCGGGGGCGCAGGGAGGGGCCGCCGGTTGCTTCTCATGGGAGAATGGAGGCTGCCCCGGGCTTGGACTCCCTCCATTTGGAGTCTCCTCCTCACAATCTAACAATTAATTCGTTGTGTTTTGAAAGCAGCCACCGTGGGGCTTTTGGCGCCCAGAGGACCCTGGTTTGGGGGGCAGACCAGGCAGCTGTGGGGTGGCCCCCTTGACCAAAGTGGCAGTTTTCTAGGGAGACGTGTCCACAGGCTCAGGTGCCCACCCGGCGTCCTGCAGCTGGAGGCTGTGCCTCCATGGCAACCCCCGTATGTCACTGCGTGTCCCAAGGGACCCCGGCCTTGGCCGGTTTGGCTCAGTGGATAGAGCGTTGGCCTGGGGACCAACGGGTCCCAGGTTCGATTCCGGTCAAGGGCGCATGCCTGGGGTTGCAGGCTGGACCCCCAGTAGGGGGCGTGCAGGAAGCAGCCAATCAATGATTCTCACCGTGGATGCTTCTCTCTCTCTCTCTCTCTCTCTCTCTCCGTTCCTCTCTGGAATCAATAAAGAAATGTTAAAACAAAACAAACAGAACAGAAAACACACACACAGGGACCCTGGCCCGAGCCTGGTGCTGTGTGTGGTGCAGTGGCAGTGGCAGCACCAGCAGGAGGCAGGCGTTCCGTCCACAGCGGCTCCCTGAGGCCCCGCCGGGTCACTCGGTGGTCCGGGTGTCGTCCTGAGCCCCGAAAAGTTACCGGTGTGATTCCTGGCCAGGGCTCGGGCCTGGGTTTCGGGCTCAGCCCTGAGGCCTGAGGCTCAGCCGAGGGCTCGTCGTGAAGGCAGCCCTTTCCCGGGTTTCTCTGTCCCTCTGAACGTAGCCCCCGGTGGGCTCTCCCTCAGACATCTCTCTCCCGTCACTAGCTCCTTTAGTTCGCAGGACCCCGCAGGGGAGGGATTACTAGCTCCATTTCACAAACGGGAAACAGAGGCTTGCAGAGGTGAAACTGGCCGAGTGTCACACAGAGGGAGTTAGGCAGGGCTGTGTCCTTCCCCAAGTCCCGCGCCTCTCAGAAAACAACAACAAAGGGTTAAGACTGTGGGACCTGGGTTGAAATCTCTGCCTGCTTCCCCCTGGCTGTGTGACCTGGGCGAGTCACTGAGCACACGAGTCTCCCTCCTCATCTGTGTAATGGGCGCAGTACTTAGTCCTGCCACAGGGGGTGGTATAGAGTCAAGAAGCGCGGGCGTCAGGTGCTGGGCCTGGGCCTGGACCCGCTTGCGCCCTCTAGAGGTGGAGACTGTTGTTTACATGTGGATTTGAGAAGGTCTCCCAATCATCTCACAGTTTGCCAATTTCCAATCTATAATAATCATCTATAATAATAAAAGCATAATATGCTAATTAGACCAGGCAGCCAAACAACCTTCCGGACGTCCTTCTGGATGAAGCCGGGGCTACGAGGGCAGAGCCCCTTGCATGAATTTGGTGCACTGGGCCTCTAGTGAAAAAGCAAGTGACCTATGCCAACCCTGCTCCCCAAGAGCTGGGGCGTCACCCCGAGAAAGAGTGTCAGGGCAGGAGGGTGTAGGCGACTGCATGGTCACCACCGTCTGTCGCCCTGACTTCCGTGGACAGAGGGACACTCCGGCCAGAAGCCCCTTCCCCCGGGCGGGGCCAGGGCTGGCATTGCTGACACCCGGCCCTCTAGGAGCTAGTGCTCAAAGGTGGGGGGCGACAGTCACGGTGGATGGGGGGACCCCGGGCATGTGTGTCCTCACCATCCAGGTGACCGAAAGGGGATGTGGGGAGCGGTGACTGCCGCCCAGCCCTCTGAGAGGGGACGGCGGCTTGGCCCTCGAGGGCCGGGCTCGGTTCCCGGGACCCCTGGCTGTGCCGAGGGTGGGGTTTGTTCTGGGAACCCCTTTTTGGTGTCCATCCTGGGAACGCCACCCCCATGTCAAAGCACCAAGCGCCCACCGGCTGAGAGGATGCGCTCAGGGCTAAGCCGCAGCCCGGTGCTCCCGGACGCTCTGTCGGAGGGGCAGGCGCGCCGGCTCGGCAGGCTCCGTGGAGGGGCCCTGACCTCAGGCCAGCAGGACGCCGGGCTCGGCCACCGCCGGGAGGCCGGTCACACTGCCTCTGCGGGGTGACCTGGGCAATGACACCACCCGAGCCTTTATTTCATCGTCTGTAAAATGGGATCAGGATGCCTGGCGGCGCCCTCCGGAGCCCGAGCCCGGGGGCCCGCGGGAGGCTGGGGGAGGGGGAGAGCGCCGCTCTCGCCCTCTCTCTCCTCGCAGGGCCGGGGGCTGGAGCTTCCTCTCTGGCCCCGGAAAGGCCGCCGGCCACCCCTGCGGGTCCGTCACAGACACGGCTCCGCAAATGGGATGTGACAGGGACACGCGTGCCAAGACGGCGGCCAGCTGTGCGGCGGCGGGAGGGGCGGCTGGGCCCGCGGGAGCCGGGCACAGGTGTGTGCGGGCACCGCTGCCCCGACTGGCCTGGGCGGCCGCTCGTGGATTAAACTCTCACACACCTGGTCACGGACACGCACACGTACACGCACACGCACACACACACACACACACACACACACACACCTCGTCACGGACACACACACACACCTAGTCACGGACACACACACACACACACACCTAGTCACGGACACACACACACACACACGCTCTCACACCACTCCTCCCGGGGAAGCTGGGGTGAGGTGAGGCCTCCCCCTCTTTGTGCCTGACTCTCGGGGCCGGACTCCGAAGCAGGTCTGCGTCCACCAGCCCCCTCCCTCCGGGCACCGCTCCTGCCCCCTCCGGCCTGGCTATTGTGGAGCGAGGCCGCCGGCCCTGCTTCCTGGCGACTTCAAGAGAAAAGGGTACTTGGCACTGTGGTTGGCACCTGATCCACTGATTTTACCTGCCCCTGCCCCCTATCTGCCCTGGTAGCCGAGGCCCCTGCCCCTGCCCCTCCCCTGTGGCCCCGGAGGGACTGCCGATCACAGGAGTCCAGCCCTGGCCACAGGGATTGGCCCAGGGTGGACATGTGACCGCTGCCAGGCCAATCAGAGACCTGGCCTGGGATGTGTATATGGTTTTTGGGGAGAAGTCCCCCCCCTCACCCGGAGGGGCTGAGGGTGGCCGAGGGGCTGGGGGCACCCGGCTGGCCTCGCTGCCCGGAGGCGTGTGTCGGGAGCTGCTCCCCGAGAGTCTAGCCCGAGGGCCCCTCCCAGCGCCCCAGGAGGGACAAGGGGGGTCCCTCCCCCGAACCCCCTCCTTCCCCAACACGGGAGTGGCCACCAGGAGCCCCTCCCACGGTCAGGGGGGCTGCCGGGTGACGACGGAGACGCCCATTGGCAGGATCTTCGTGCGGCTGAGCCCTCAGCCCCGGGGAGCCGTCCCCGCAGGCCCTGCAGCCGGGCTCCCGAGCCGGGGAGCCGCGGAGCCGTCCCCGCTCACACACCTCCCGTGGGTGGGCTGCACCCGGCTGGCACCCTCCTGCCTCCGCGTGGAGAATTCCTCTTGGGCTCCTCGCCGCGGGGTCTGTGCCCCCAGGTGCCCACCAGCTGGTCACCCTCCAGTGAGACCCCGGAGCCAGGCCGCGCCTTCCCCGGAGCGTTCTACACACAGTCCCCGGGCCAGCGGCTCCGGCCAGACATCTGGCCACCGGAGCCCGGAGCGTGGGTCTGGGCCCCACGGACCACGAGCTCCCCAAAGAGGCTCTCTGTCGGGTGATTTCTGCGCCCGCCCCTGCTGTGTGTCCGGGAAAATGGCCCGGCACAGGGTTGGCATGCGGACTCGTGTCGAATGACTGTCGAGTGCTCACGTTCCTCCAGAGGCAGGGACGCATCCCCATCGGGGAACTGTTCTCATCTTCTCGGCGGCCGCCTGGGCGGGATTCCTTGGGCTTCTTCTGAGCAGGCCGGGGAGGGGCCCTGCCTGGTCCCCGGTTCCCCCAGCACCCCTCCGGCGGCAGCTCCCTCCCACCCGGGCCTCCCTCTCGCCAGGGTGGAGACCGGCGCTTTGCAAACCTAAGGCGAGCCTGCCGCTGCGGTCACAGCCGCCGGCCGGAGCCCGGACTGTGGCTCTTCCCTGTCCGTCATACATCCCCAAAGTGACGGAAGGCGAGCCGTCCACCTCGCTGACTCTCAGGTCTCCACACAGTCCATTGCTCGGACACACGGCCGGGAGGGCGAGACGCAGCGGTTCGCTCTGCAGCCTCCTCTGAGGAGCTGGTAGCCTGCTCACAACACTGACCTGGCCGCAGTGCCCAGGCCCTGAGCCCCAGGCCGCCCAGCTCCCCAATCCGGGCCGCTGCTGTGCTGGTTCCCCTGGTGCCCCAAGAAAGCCACCAGCCCCAGCGACCCCTCCCTGTACGAAACGGAGACTGCCGACACCTCCCCAGGATTCCGGGGTTCGGCCCAGACATTCCCCAGCCCAGAGGAGCAACTCCCAGGTTTGGGGGCGACCCTGATTCTAGAACTTTCTCTACCAATTTACAGCCTCCCCCCAGCGCCTTCCTCCGACGCCTATCCGCTACGCCCTGAAGAGAGTCAAGGGCTTGGAGAACGCGAGGAATTTAATGTATGTTAAAAGGGTATTAAATTCTAAAGTAAAATTTACATGGAAATATGACATTAAAATATTTTTAGCTTTCAGGAAGCTGGGGGCTGGAATGCTATAATATAGACAAATTTTTATCATTTTAGGAAGAATTAGCTTCGCAGTATTTCTCATGTATTCACGGAGTTAATGCATAAAGATGTTCCGAGCCCTGCCTGGGGCTGCGGGGCGGGGGCCTGCGTGCACCCGGGAGAGAGAGCCGGTGGCGCCCCGGAGGGGGGCGCAGGCCCCGGCTGAATCCTGGGCTCCCGGGGGGGGGGGCTGTGCTAGGGCGGCCCCCTGAGCCCCAGCCTTGGCCTGAGTGTTCCCAGGGAGGATGTGACTGGGCATCCTTATCTCCATGGCTACCCATCACTGACCCCCTACTGTGCGCAGCCTGCGACTTCCTCTTATCTGCTCCTCATGCAGTTCCCGGAAGGTGAGATTTTGTCCCCGTTGAGCAGATGAGAAAATGGCTCAGAGAGGTTGAGTCATGGGTCCAAGGTCACACAGCAGGGAGGCAGATGTTCATGCCTTCTCCAGATTCTCGGCTCAGTCTTTTTTTTTTTTTTTTTCTTCATATATTTTATTGATTTTTTTACAGAGAGGAAGTGAGAGGAATAGAGTTAGAAACATCGATGAGAGAGAATTATGAATCAGCTGCCTCCTGCACAACCCCTACTGGGGATGTGCCCGCAACCAAGGTACATGCCCTTGACCGGAATCGAACCCGGGACCCTTCAGTCCGAAGGCCGACGCTCTATCCACTGAGCCAAACCGGTTTCGGCTTAGCTCAGTCTTGAGACGCTTTGAACCTTCACCACCTGGCTCCCCGCCCCCCACTCCCCCGTCCTGGTTCCCCCAGCATCCTGGGTCCCAGCCCTGGCCTCCCCCCTCGCCTGGAGCTCTGGCTCTCTGCCCCAGGCCCTGTCCCAGCCGATGAGGGGCCGGGGGGCACCATTCCCCGGGTTCCCGCTCACTGCAGCCCGAGCACTTAGAACAGACCCTCCCAGAGGGGGTGCCAGACCTTGTGGGTGAAGGGCCGAGCTTAGGTATAGCAAGTGCTCTCTGCCACCACCCCCATGCCAGGCCCTGGGCAGGGGCTGGGCACCCAAATATAACAGGCCGGCCCCCCGGCCCCAGGGGGGTTTGCCTCTCAAAGGTCTGTGGCCGAGTCCTTCCCTGGAAGGGGCCCGGGAGGGCGAAGAGGGTGCTGGGAGGTGGGACGGCTGTGATTCCACAGCGTGAGGGGCCGGACCCCAGGCCTCGGGGGACCCTTTATTCTCACCCCGGTGCCCCCGTGTCTGCTGGGCCAGGGTCTGCTGCAGGAGCGTGGAGGGAGGGAGTGGGCACATGTGACCCGACAGGCGGTGGTTTGGGGACCGTGGAGACCGGGGGACCGATGAGGGGGGGCTTGGCCCGTTCTGCTCGGACACAGGGACCCTCTCTATGGGGGCTGTCTGGCTCAGCTCAGGGGTCCCCACTCTTCAGGAGCTAAAGGACTGCGGACTGAAGGGTCCCGGGTTCGATTCCGGTCAAGGGCATGTACCTTGGTTGCGGGCACATCCCCGGTGGGGGGTGTGCAAGAGGCAGCTGGTCGATGTTTCTCTCTCATCGACGTTTCTAGCTCCCTATCTCTCTCCCTTCCTCTCTGGAAAATATCAATAAAATATATTTAAAAAAAATAAAGGTGTCCTCATCGTCCGGCTGGACAGGGGCAGGGCTGGGTGACGTCAGGCCGTGGCCGTGTCCCCGTGGCCGCGAGGAGGCCCCGCCCCCCTGCCCGCGGCAGCCTGGGTGTGAAGTGAGCGGTGCTCCCGGGAGGACCCCCAGGGCAGGGGGGCCGGGGGGCCGCGCCGGCGGAAATGACCGCCCGCTGCCTGGCGGGCACCTCTGGGAGGTCACTCATTGGCAGTTAAAAATCTGTTGTGACTTGTCAGAAAGATGAATAAATGGGCGCATTATTTTTTCATTCCAGACCTCAGCATCTGTTTGTCTGATCGGGGGAGAGTGGGAAGTCGGCGAGGGCGGCCGTGCGTTTTATGCAAGTTTTCCTCTGTCACAGGAGTTTAACCGGGTAATGAACAGGCCGCGGCGGTTTGAAATATAATCCCATTACACTGACGAGATTACCGGGCCCCGAGACTTCACAAATCACTCTCGGGGCTTGCGCCGCAAACACCACCCTTCTGGGACTTCCCACTTAGGCAGAGGTGTTTGGGGGGCATGCAACCTGGCAGGCTTAACCCTTCCCTCTCCTCGGCTGCTCCCCAAATACAGGGTCCCCCCCAGCGGTGCCCCGGTGGGGCCTTCAGGATCTGGGGTGTTCGGGCCACCGGGGACAGCTTGTGTGGGAGGTGGGAGAGCCGGCGTCGCCACTTCCCGACTGCATGGCTTCAGGCGAGGGGCTTTGCTTCTCTTTGCCTCAGTTTGCTCGTCTGTAAAATGGGGGTTAGGTGGACAAGAGGTGGACTGAGAAAATGGTTAGTAAAGAAGTAACTACTAGCCTTATGGAGGACTTGAGAGGCAGGGGCAGGCACTGATGCAGGACTAGCGAGTTACACCCTGATGTCCCCTTGCAGCAGGTGTCGCCATGTGACTAATTCTGACCAATGACACACGAGTGGAAGTGGGCAGTGACAGGTGTCACTTTTTGAGCCACAGTATGTAATTTTTGCTGCTTTTTCTCCAGCGGGACTCCCCCTCTCCCCCTGCCATCTGCCATCTGCCCCCCAACCTTTATGGAAACCTGAGGATGGCTGGATCCATGGCTGACGGTGAAGAGAAACGTTAAGCCACTGAGGCCTTGGGGCTGTTTGTTGCCACAGCAGAGCCTGGCCCATCCTGACCAGCAAACTCACGCACTCCTCACAATGCCCCTTTAAAGTATCAGTGTCCCCATTTTACAGAAGGGGAAACCGAGGCTCAGAGACGTGAAGCAGCTTACTCAAGGACACACCACCCAGGAGACAGAGCTGGACTCGGAGCACCGTCTGCCCGACCCCAGGACCTGCTTTTTAAGAGGGCGCTCGACGAGCCGTCTGTTTTACATCAGCTGGTGAGAGAGGGTGGGGTAGGTGCCAGAGGGCGGGGCTGGGGCTGGGCATAGCCCGATGATGCCAAGCCCTCCAGCCAAGCTTTGCCCGAGGCGGAGGGCCACGGCCTGGCTCCTGTGCGCCCTCCTGCCTGGGCCCCGAGGAAGCTGGTCTCGGCAGCTGCCCCGGGCAGCCTCTTCGGCTCTGAAATCCGAGGGGACAGCTTGGCTCAGCTGGCTCTCCTCTGGAGAGGGCACTGCTGGGGAGCACCACGGAGATGCTGCTTAGGCAACTGGGCTGAGGGAGGGACAGATGTCACGGCCTGCTGCCCAGGCGCCGGGCACGTGCTGGCTCTCTCTCTCAGCTTTGATTCCAGCGGGGAGAAGCGGGCATTCCCATCCCATCTGACAGACCCGGACGCCGAGGCGCGGGGAAGTTAACCCCTTACCCGGAGGTCACGGGGCTGGGAGTGGAGGAGCCGGGGCTGTGTGCAGCCACAGAGCCCAAACACGCCTCCTCCCCGCGCCCCGATGCCCACAGGGAGCGGAATGCACACAGTCTGGATATTGGGTTGACTTGGGTGGTGGCGGCAGCGTTCCCCTTAAAGGGCCCCTTCCGTGGACACGTGTCTCGTGTGAACTGTGCGTGTGCTGTGACTCACCTTGCAAGGAGGGTGCTGATTGTGTAACGGAGAAGCGAGGCTCACAGCGTCCCCGAGTGCCGAGGGCCGTCCCGTCTCGCTCAGAGCGTTTCCCAGACGCTCCGCTCCACACCCACCGGCCCCGGGTGATCGCCGTGGGCACCGTCTCAGGACGACGCCCTCGGACGCCCAGGATTCAAAGCAACACGCGAAGACGGCACGTGGAGGGCTTTTATTTTAATACTGAATATGTCACAGGGTTTAATAACCAAATTAGTCATTTACATTTCTCAAAGATATCTCAATATAAAATTGCTGAAAATTCAAATACAGAGAGCAAGCTACAAATATTATTTCTCTTGTTTCTGGGGGGGAGGGGGAGAGGGTGGAAGACGTTAGAAAAGGCTGCTTCTGTTGCTGAACAGAGCTCAGGGGGACAGAGGAGTTCGTTAGAATGACCCGTGTGCAAAGAGACACACAGACCTTGAGGTGCTGTCTGCGTCACACCTCTTCCCGGACCGGTTAGAAGACGGTTTGACACGCAGGCCCTCCGGCCACACCCGGTCCCTGGGCCTGGGTCCGAGTGGGAGGACCTCGCTGGGAGGACCCGGCGGCTGGGGGGACCTGGAGGCAGCTGTGTGGCCGATGTTCCCGCCCCGGAGCAGGGTTCCTGGGCCCCGCTCTGCTCACTGCTCCCCGATGTGTGGATGGGGAGCGGCGGCTCCCAGCCTGGCTCCCAGCCTGGCTCTGTGAGGACGGGGGGAAGGGAACCGCGGCCTCCCACGTGGCAGAGCGGAGAAGCCCAGAAAACCCACACGCGGGCCCAATCGCCAGCTGCAGGGGACACTTCTCCTTAAGGAGGGAGACCATTCTGGGAGCCGAGCATAACCTGAAGTCCAGCCCCCCGCCCGCTCCCCCTGAGGTCAGAGGTGCGGGGACGAGCTGGGGGGAGGCCGAGAGGGGAAACGGCCCCCTTCCCAACCTCAGTGTGAAAGAGACTCCTCGCAGCACTGCGCTCATTTAAACAAATGGCAGAGTTAACACTATTGACTAAGCCCTAAACATTTCTTCTGAGAAATCGAGCCACAGCTTTTCCAATCTGCCGGTTCAATATGGGAACAGATTTTAAAGCGAATAACATAATCAATCCTCTGCCCCAAAGAATGGTCCGTCATACCAACCGTGATAAAGAGGACACCTGTTTATTAAAAGGAAAAAGAAATGTACATTTTTGTTCTTCAAGAAATTTGATCAGGTTGTAGGAAATGTGTGGGCGTGGCCGTGAACACTTCGGTGGGCGGGGCCGGGGCAGTGGGGGGGCCCCCCTGACCCCCTGGCCGGAGCACTGCTGGGTCCTAAGGCGGCCCTGCCCCGGAGCCACCGGCCGGCCCCGAGGACGGCAGGTCGGGGGTGCTGGCCAGCGGCCCCGGAGCAGACTGAGGCTGGAGGCCAGGTCACTGCTGCCCCGATTTCTTCTCCTTCTGGAAGCTGAAGCTCGTGCGTCGGTTCAGTTTTCTTTGTTTTTGAGCAAAATAGTCAGCCCGGGCAGTGCTGGCTCGTGACTCCAGGATGTAGTTGACCTGGAAGCAAGAGGACACACCGGTCACACGCCAGCAGCCACGGCTCGCCCAGAGGACGAAAGATGGCATGGACGGGACTCTGAAATGTGGGCACCTCAGGGCCTCCGTGCGTGGGTGCGGGGTCGCAGCAGCCCAGCAGGCGGGCAGCGCTGCGTTAGGGTGGGAGAGGCAGTGCCCGCCAGCTGCGGGGCGCTGGGCATAACTTCCCTGAGCCCACCTGTTCCGTCTGAAGGACAAGAACGTCTGAGGAATGAAAACCAAACCAAGTCAAGGCTCTCCATCAGCCCCGGCCCCGGCCCCGGGAGGTGCAGAGCTCTGGGCGATGGTGCTTCACTTCACAAGCTCCCCAACCCCAGGGCTCATCTGAGAGAGGAAAGCGAGGCTCCGGGGAGAGCGTGCGCTGACGGACCACGCAGAGGCCGGCAGAGCTGGAGAGGGGCCGGGGGCGAGGACGCCAGGTGCAGGGGGCCCAGCCGGCCGCCTTCCTGAGGAGCTCGGCCTTCTGCACGCCGCTGCCCTCGGGATCCTTTTATATCCCCACACGCGGTCACCAGCATCTGCCGGGCCCGAGCCTGGCCCCGGGCTTGGTTCAAGGTCTGTGTCCTGAGGAGCGCAGCCCGGCGTGCCCACTAGCGTGGCAGTGACAACATAGAGCGGAGCACAGCGGAAGGGTAGCTGCTGGGGAGGACGGCAGGAGGGCCTGCGGGGGAATGGAGTGAGGGTCGGAGAGGAGTGTGGGGAGCACCACGGCACTGGGCACAGCAGAGGCACACGGTGAGCAGTGTCCCCGGAACTGCACAAGCTCATGGCGGTCCAGGTGAGGTGGGGAGGGGCCGGGAAGGGCAGACCTGAGCCCAGCGGCGAGGACCAGGCCCTGACTGGGCAGCAGCAGGCCTGGAGCGCTTTCCAAGGATTAAAAGCCTTGTGAGTGGGGTGCCATTGTCACCCCAACGCGTAGATGAGAAAGCCGAGGCACAGTAACGACACTTCCTCAGGGCACAGAGCGAGCGTCTGGGCCGGGATCCGGGTGGGGTGAGTGTCAGGGCCGGGATCCGGGTGGGGTGCGTGTCAGGCCGCCTTCCGGTTGGCCAGGCCCCACCTCGTCAGAGGCACCCACCCCTCAGCCCTGGCACCACTCCTCCCACTGCCCCGGCTCCTCTGGCTGGAGCTCTGTGTGAGCAAACACCATTTCTCTTCACTCTCACACACATGCAGTCATGACCGGACACCTGAGCACTCGGCACAGGAACCAGCCTCCTCCTCTGCTTCTCCTCCGAGGCCCGTGTCCTCCACCCAGAGGGGAGGCAGCGAGGACGGCGCACCTCACGGGGCCGAGTCCGCGACACCGAGCTCCCTCCACACTTTCTGCTCTGATAGTCGCCGGCAGCAGGCATCAGAGGCTGGGTGTGCGCACAGAAGGCCTGGCACGCTTGGCCCACCGCCTCGCCCCGTTACCAGCTGAGAGCAATAAATCATGAGGCCGCAGGGCCGGCTGACGGTCCGGACGCCGCAGACAGCGCGTGGAAATAAGGTTTTATCATTCTTAATGAGAGCAATCTTTGCATTCTATCGTGCGCACACGCGGCCAACCTAGTGTTTGCGGGCGCACGCAACTTGACAAAAGCATCTCAGGATGATCCGTAAGTAGCCAACTATCCCCCAAATTTGTTATCTTCGGTGCTTTGTGATAATCACACAGATAATTTTAATGGAAGATTAATGTAATAATCAAAAGATAAAAACGCCCTTTGGTCTGCCATTAGCTGGTTAATACGCTGTGGCTTAAAACTTGCACAATTTTATGCACTATAGAGTGCTTCACTTTCAATGCATTTTACAGCTCGAGGCATAAAAATATAGGGAGTTTTCATGGCCAATAAAGCCCCAGCCTCCATCACTCGATCATGAGAAGAACCCGGTTTGAAGAGACCAATGATTCCTCCGAGATTCATCTGCAAGCCTGCAGAACCAGGGGCGGCACGGGCTCAGCTCAGTTACCTCCTGGCCGGACGGCGGGGCTCAGGAGCGCCTGCTGCCGCCCGCCTTCTGCGCCCGGTCCTGGGCCTCTCCCTCCTCATCTGCAAAATGGGGGTAAGGAGCGTCCACACGGCGGGCCAGCTGTGGAGACCGAAAGAGACGGTGCATGTGCAGTTCTGCTCAGGGAACGGGAGGTATTAATGCTTCTGCACAGAGAGCAACACAATGAGGAAAAACCACCAGATGGAGAGTGGCCTGCTCATCATAGTTTGACATCAGCCTCTGGCCCTTGTTTCCTGCAACAGTTTCGGCCGAAAACGCTCATTTTATGCAAAACACCTAATTCTAGAGCCACCACGAGGGTTGCTCGTGTACAGACCGAGCCCTGAAGAGCCTGTGATGGAAACATTTCTGCCGATCAGGGCAGGGCCGCAGTGGCTGGTGCTGGTGCGAGGCTCACTCGGACACCGTGGGGACGGGCAAGGCTACGCACTCAGATTGCCACAGAAGTGAGAGACGGGAGGAGTGAAATGTCACCTCCCGTCAGGACCGTGGCCCTCAGCTCTCTAAGTAATCAGGCCTGAGCACGCGTGACTCTCCCGGAGCCTCGTGCAGGAGGCAGTATTTCCACAAACAGTTGATATGAAAACAGACATTTTAGGGGCGGCGGCGGGCCTCGGGGTTCTGCAGGGAAGCATCTGCTTCGGGAGCATTTGGTCCTGGGAGATGATTTCTCTGCGCTCGCTCTTCCACGGTCTCATACCGAAGTCATAAACCTGTGTTTCTGTCATCAATCTGCTGTTGTGAAAATTATTTGATGTCAAACACAGGATTATAATTTTACTGGAATCCTTCTCAAGTCTTGAATATTTTAATGCTGGCTATAAAAAAAGCCCAGCCCTGACAGGGTAATGGAATATTTCTTTACCCAGGCCCTGAGTACCCCGCACGAGTTCCCTGTGCCGGGTGGTGACGAGACGGCAAGTAACTCTTAGCTCGCTGGTTTTAAGCATCCGGCGGGCACTGTGCCTGCGGCCGGGCCCGGGATGGGGGAGGGGAGCTGTGATCCCGGTGGTCCATGAACCTGCTGGCTTCCCCGCCAACTGACAGTGCGACTCTGTCTCGCTCCTGACGGCCCCCCAGCAGCCGCAGCTTTTTAATCCGCATCTACTGCTTGTGGACATCTTGGACATGAGGACCCTGCCTCAGCATCTTTCTGTAAAACAGTTCCAGTTCCCTGAACCCCCCCCACTTGGCTCCCTCAGTTGCCCACTCCGGGGGTGTAGGGGCACCAGGTATGGAGCCCGGGTCCAGTTCTGGCTTTGCCAGCCCGGCCCTGGCGAAGGGGACTTTCTTCCTGAGCCCGTTTCACCGGGGCAGGGGAAGGAACCCTTAGACGTCGCTGCCCGGCGCGCCATGAAGCAGCCACGGAATGGTGCCCAGTGCGGAGCCTGGCCTGCGCTGCGCAGGCCCCTGGGGATCGTCGCCGCTTCCGATTATTACTCCTTGGTGATTCCGCTCTCAGGAAGAGAATGATAACCACCCAAGGGGGTTTACCGCCTCTCATGGGATTTGTGTGCTCACAGGCCTGTGTGTGTGTGTATGGGGGGGGGAGGTCAGTGCAGCTTCCAGCTGGAGGAAAGGCCTCCGTCTAGAAGTCTGAGAACCGCTCGTCCAGGGTTACTGGGGGGGTGCCCCAGGCAGCGGCCTGCAGCACCCGGGAGCACCTTAGGAACGCTCACCTCAGGCCTGCCCTGGCTCCTGGACCAGTAAGACCGGGGCAGCCTTTCCCAGTCCGACCCGCCCCTCCGACCTCCCTCTGTCCACACGGGCCTGCTGCAGCCTCCCGCCCGCTGAGCCGGGCCTGCCACTCCGCCCCTGACCGGCTGCCGCTGGTTTTCGTGTGTAGTGCCTGCCCCTCTGACGGAGGAGGAGCTCAGGGCAGGGACGGGCCCGGCTCGGGAAGGCGCTCGGCGAGCACTGCGAGCGGCGGTGACACAACTCTGGCTTCGGGTGGGTGTGTTTGGAACAGCTTGCTAAGATTACCCTGGGTACAGTAAGGTGTCTTCAAATAATAACAGTTTCCTCAGAGTCTGCCCAGGAGCCTCAAAGGGCTCTGGCAATGGACGGGAGGAAAGAAACGGTGCCTGAGAAGGACACATGCGTCCACGAGGAACCAGGGTTTCTGGGGGGCTGGGAGGAGGCCGAGGGGCGTCCTGCTTTGGCTAAGTGGGAGCAGGGCAGCTGAACTGTGGGGTGGCCCTGGGTTCAGGTCTCACAGGCAGGGTCCCTCCTCCGCAAAACTGGGCCCGAGAGCCTTGTCCTGTGCGTGTGTGTGCATGTGTGTGTGTGCATGTGTGTGTGTGCGTGTGTGCATGTGTGCGCGTGTGGACTGAGGGGTGAGGAGGTGCTGCCAGGCCCGGGGCCACCCAGCGGAAGCCAGCCCCGCACACCCAGCGCCGGGGCCGAGGCCACTCACCTTGAGCATGATTTCATTGACGGTCGCGGCGTCCGATTCGAAGTAGAGGTGTTTATAGTCATGATTGCTTAGATACGTGAGTTTAAATATCGCGTGGCCTGGAGAGAGAAAAGACAGTGCTGAGGGGTTACCTGCAGGGGGTCCCCCGATCCTCCACCATTCCAGACCCAGGGAGAGCAAGTGGAGGCTGTGTGGCCACTCGTCTTCACAGGAGTTCGTTTTCCTCATTACAGGCCGGGGAGAGACGAACAGTAAAAAATAAACTATCAGGTCAAATGGCTGGTGAGGCCCCTTCTTACTCTGGAGTGTGTTCAGGGCAACGTCACATCAGGAAGGCGTTAAGAACCTCTTCCACACGATCATTTCACGGAAAAGGTGGTATTTTTGAGGTAGAAGGCCAATCACCTCCAAATTATTGCTCTAAAAATAACGGTGCTTGAGGTAAAATAAATGAGCAACAGGAAGGAGAAAGGCGGGAGCAATGCCACTCTGAGCCTTCCCCACGGCCCGGCTCCTGCTGCGAGGGGAGCGCTGGGCTTGGGACCCTGCCCGACCTGGGATCTGTGTGACCCGTCTGGAGAAAGCCTGCCATCCGGGCACTTGGCTCAGCAGGTACCTCCCTGAGCAGGTTCCATAGCTACACTTCCAGGCACACTTTTCAGCGGCTCCCACGCCGTCCATACTGCCTCCTGTGGCCCTGCCTGCCCTCCCCGGACTGTACCTGGGCCACACGTGCCAATCAAATGACCTCCTCTAACGGAGACGTGGATGCCAGCCCGTCTCAGAGCAATGGGAAGCTGTCCTGGGGCTCTGGGAGCCCCCTGTGGCCCCTCTTTCTTAAGGAGAAAGTCCCCTTGCCCCTGAGGCTCGTTGGGAACATCTGACACAGAGGCCTCAGGAGCGGCCTTGCCCAGTCTGCTGCAGGCTCTGTGCTGATAGGACTCGAATTCAGCATATCCTTCTATTAGGCCTTCTCATCCGCTGTCCTTTTAATTGAAACAGCGCTGGTCACCGTTATTAATTAATAATATATCACCCACATTACTGTAAGTTCACCTCTTTCCCGGAGAAATTTTCTTGGGGACTTTATTTACAGTAGGTCATTCTTCAGATC
This sequence comes from Vespertilio murinus, assembly GCA_963924515.1. Taxonomy (NCBI): domain Eukaryota; kingdom Metazoa; phylum Chordata; class Mammalia; order Chiroptera; family Vespertilionidae; genus Vespertilio; species Vespertilio murinus. The sequence continues at coordinate 179,135,636 of OZ004708.1, forward strand.
TCCGAAAATAAAATGATATATGTGGTACATATGTGGCCAGGAGAGTTGAGCCGCTGGTATTTTATCCTGGAAACATCATGATATACTAATTGCGACGATAAATTCTATACGGAAAAGAACCAGCCAATAATTTCTGAAAAACCTCACTTTCAGTCACTTGACAAATTTAGCCCGATTCTAAATGGTGGCACTAAATTGTCAGAATCCTCGGCCGGAAGCTAATCATTCTGCTAACACCAAGTTCCTGGTTTCCGGTAAGAAAGCGAGCCTCGTGTGGATGTAAGCTGATCACGTATGTGGGTGCTCCCGGACCTTCACGGGCCCACCGCGGACACGAGTGCGGGGCTGCCGCCGGGCAGGACAAAGCGGCCGCTCTGCTGGCCGGGCTGTGAGCAGGCAGGACCGTCTGTGAAGGTCACGGGCGGGGAGGACACACAGACACCCCTCCGGGCGGCCGTGCTGCTGACACCTGGCCGCGGCAGGCACAGACGCCAGGGCCCGGGGCTGCAGAGGACCGGCCGGTGGGCCCGCAGCTTCGGGGTTCACTGACCGCTCTGATAAGCCATCTCACGGGCTGTCTGCGCCACCTGCTCCCCTCATCACTGCCAGAGCCAGACCCCAAGCTGCCAGAGCAGGTTTCACCTGAGTGACTGAGGCGCCGCCACAGGCCCACCGCCTCTGGTCAGAGCTAATCCACACGCGGCACGCGCGGTGTCAGTCCGCCGGGCCGGGGCCTCCGGGCGGAAGGAAGGCCTGACACCGTCTCCGTGTGAGTGCAGAGGGGAGGCCGAGGTCCGCCTGCCCGACAGTCACATGAAGAAACAAAAAGAAGTCATCCTCATCAGGCCTCCTGAGAGGCTGCCTGCAGAGGCCGGTGAGACCAGCATCCCACCTTCTGTCCATGCCATGGTGTGCCTTGCCTTCCCCAGAGCCCCGAGGGAAGCCAGTGGACGGGGGCGATGAGCCCACCCACCGGCTCTCCGAAGCCTCTGCCTTCCCGTGAGGACGGAGAAGTCGCCTGCAGAGCTTGTGTCTGAATTTTAGCGCAGCGGCCCACTGTGCCATCGCAGGGCCCTGGGTGGAGGGGTGGTGGGACAGCCACGCAGAGAGGGCCCCTCGCTCCGTGGGGCATTCCGAGGGAGAGCTCTGGGCATAGGCTCAGGTTAACGTCACAGCCACGTTCTGTCACACGCCGCTGACTCGCTCCGGGACCCCGGTTTTGCCTGGGGCCAGGAAGTTTTACTGGGTTCAGCCCTGCCAGGGACACGGGCTGGGCAAGGGTAAGGGAGGAGTGTAGACGGATGTAGGGGGGCAGGAGGCGGCACACAGGTGACTCAGGGCAGCTACGAAGGGCTGGGGTGCCGATTGCCCAGCCGAGGAAGCCACTAGGGGTTGGCTGTAAGCTGGGCGATGGAGGGAGCGGTCAGTCTGTGCTTCGGGATGGGCACCCGCGCTCCCCAGGCCCTGAGACAGGGGTGACAATGCCACAGCCACCAGTAGGCGCGGATTCGGTTTTGAGCTGAACAGGGTCAGAAAGGGTGCCGAGAAAGGAACTGACTTGAGAGCTATGAGAAGGGAACATTGGCAGGACTTGGGGAGACTTTTATGATAGAACTAGAGGCCTGGTGCACGACATTCATACACGGCGAGGTCGGGGGGAGAGGTCCCTCAGCCTGGCCTTCCCCTTTCACAGTCCGGGACCCTCGAGGGGTGTCTGAGGCCTGCTCCCTGTGGGGAGTGGGCCTAAGCTGGCAGGCGGACATCCCCTGAGGGGTCCTTAGTGCTGCCACCTCGCTCACTAGCCGTCAGCCCAGCTTCTGTGGAAACACACTGACCACCAGGGGGCAGCCGCCTGAGGGGAAGCATGAGCCCCGGAGTCAGTCAGGATGAACCCCGCTTGGCTGGTCCCCTCAGCGCTGGCCCCCAGGAGCCAGGCTGTGGGCAGAGGTGGCGGCACGGTCGGGTCAGGCACCGCACACAGCGCTTGGACACAGCAGGGACGCAGTGCGTGTGGCCATCATTCAACTGGGATGGAACTGACATTTGAAGATAAAATCATTACTTTAGAGATTCTGTTTGTAAGTGGGCCTTCTCTGAGCAGACACGCGGCGCCATAGGAGTAAGCGCAACACAATGGGGTGTCAAATGCAGCGTCGAGGCCCTGGTCACACGCCCAGGGCAGACTCTGGAACTGCACCTGCTTCTGAAAACTGAATGGGAGTCTGGGTTTGCAAAAAGGTATTTATGTTTTTTGTTTGTTTGTTTTTTTGTTTCCCCCCCCCAAAGAGAAACGGAAGGTGGAATGTAATGGCAGAAACTAATTAGTTGCACAAATGTCAGAAGGGGAGACAGTTGAGCTTTGGTGCTGTAATTTATCTTCTTGAACAAGAGGGTCTGCTGAAAGGAGCGGTCCCCGGGTCAATGCAGGGACGTGGCCATCAAACACTGGGACGGCTGAGCAGAGGGACGGCAGCGTACCCGCTCCTGTGAGACCCGCTCCCAGGTCAGCACTGCACACGGGCAGGGGCGACTGTGTGAAAGGAGGCTCCTCCGAGCACAGCCTGCCAGCACGGGCTCCCTGGCCCGAGCGGTCAGGGCCGGGGCTTCACAGTGGAACCTGCACCCACCTTTGCCTAAAGCCCTATGATTTAAAACTGAGTGGTTATTTTTCCCTTAAAAAAATTTTTTTTAATTGTTGAGAGTATTGTGTATATATATATATCCACCTTTCCCCCATTGTCCTCTTCGCAAAAACTGAGAAGTTTCAAAAATATTTATTAGCTGAAACCAGTTTGGCTCAGTGGATAGAGCGTCGGCCTGCGGACTGAAAGGTCCCGGGTTTGATTCCGGTCAAGGGCATGTACATTGGTTGCAGGCACATCCCCAGGGGGGGGTGTGCAGGAGGCAGCTGGTCAATGATTCTCTCTCATTGACGTTTCTAGCTCTCTATCCCTCTCCCTTCCTCTCTGTGAAAATTCAATAAAGTATATTCAAAAATATTTATTAATTCATTAAAGGTAATAAACTGTTATAAGTTCACATGAAAATGTATTTTTAATGGGAAAACCCTTATATTTCTCCAAAGTTTAATGAGAATGTGGCATTATTACATATATTTTGGTTTGTTTTGTTAATCTTTACCCAAGGGTATTTTTTCCCATTGATTAGAGAGTGAAAGGAAGGGGGAGAGACAGAGAGAAACATCATGTGAGAGAGACACATCAATTGATTGCCTCTTGCATGCACCCAACCAAAGCCAGGATCAACATGCAACTGAGGTACATACCCTTGACTGGAATTGAACCCAGGACCCTTCAGTCCTCGGGCTGACTCTCTATCTACTGTGTTAAACCAGCTAGGGACATTATTATATACTAGAGGCCTGGTGCACAAAGTTAGTGCACTCAGGGGATGGGGTTCCTCAGCCCGGCTTGTACCCTCTTGCAGTCCAGGAGCCCTTGGGGCCTAAGCTGTCAGTTGGACATCCTTAGCACTGCCGCGAAGGTGGGAAAGGCTCCCGCCACTGCCACTGCGCCGCTGCGCTTGCCAGCCAGGAGGCAGCTCCTGTATTGAGTGTTTGCCTCCTAGTGGTCAGTGTGCATCATAGCGACCAGTCATTCTACCATTCGGTCAATTTGCATATTAGCCCTTTATTATATAGGATTTTTGAAATCTCTTTAATGTTTGGTTTAACAGAAAACATCTGGATTATCCTACCTGCTTCTGCATTTGAGCATTGTGATATACTGTTTTGATTAAAGCATATAAAGAAATGCCAGCCTCAGAGAGATAAGTTTAGAAAAGGGAGGTATATTTTAAACTCTTCTTTCCAAATATTCCTTTGATGCCACACCAAACTTGATACATGTTAGTTTCTTAAAGGTTATTTATAATATGAAATCTAAAAACCATGTTAATAAACTTGTATTGTATTAAAGTTCATCGGTCTGTCTTGCATCTCGAATGCATTTTTACGCTTGCATCATTTTGTAACATCAGGCAGCAGCCTGGGAAATACTAGTCCGCTGAGTTATGCAGGTTTCCAAATGTTGGCACATTTCACTATATGACATGAGAAAATCACACTCATTAATATCACCACTGATCTCATCAGAAAAGTAAGCAACGAGAAGCCAACCTCACAGTGCTGTGCACAGTTTCCCAAAGTTCTCATTGTCACCTGAAAGCTTGAATTTCATCACTGGCATCAAAGTGACATCACTTCCTTCATTTCCAAGAAAATGTCTGCTAAATACTAAAATTTGAATAACCACAACTTGTCAGTTGTTCTTTCAATAGAAATGGTGTTCCATGAAACAATTGGCTTTTGTAACTCCGACAATTACACAAGTGCTTCTCGTGGATAAGTTTTCTTTCCCATTTGCAGCAAAAGTGCTTATGGTACAGCATTATTTCCTTGGATTGCAAAACACTGTGTTGCCACAAAATAGCTGCATTCTGCCATATTACCGTGCTGAGTTCCTGAACTGCCTTTTAATAGTTTTCCTTTTGTTTCATTTTTGATCAACTCTAGTCAGTTTTCAGTTCCCATTGTCTTTATTAAGTTATGTCATTCTTCTTCTTCTAATTTTCTGCATTTAATATCATTTAGAAGGTGACCAGATAAACAAGCATGGCTGAAAATTTGTTAAGAGCCCTTGTAGACTCTGAGTCAGAGATAGGGATACTCTTCCATCAGAAAAAGAAAGCAGTTTAAGTGCTTTGGCTTCATGTCAGTGGTGGCAGGAAGAATGTCAAGCTCTATCATTTATGTGTAACTTTGGGTAAGTATGTAACTTCTTTGAGCCCTGATTCCTCATTTATGAAATGGGAATAATATCTGCCTTATGGAGTTGTTGCTAGAATAAAATCAACAATCCTAGGATTTTATAATAAACTAGAGGCCCGGTGCATAAAATTTGTGCATGGGAGGGAGGGGTCCCTCAGCCCAAACTTGCTCTCTCACAAACTGACCCCTTGGGGGACATCCCTCTCTCAATCCAGGATGCTGCATGCACCAGTGACCATACTTTTCATACAGGTGAAAGGCATCTTGCTGTTGTGTGGGCAGATACATTTTTTTTGCCCTGATTATAAAATGTAGTGCATAACACGATCCTTCTGAGGCAGTAGTACTATTTTCCCCATCTTATGGGTAGAAAAACTGAAGCAGAGAGAGTTAAGTAATTGTCTTTGTCACACAGTTATACGTGTCAGAACCAGGGCTGACCACAAAATGTGCAAGCCAGAGCCCATGCATGTCAAGACTGCATCATCCTGTTTTTTCATTGTTAGAGCAGCCTGGCCAGGTTTTAATTTTTAAATCTAAGAGACTGTTCCCAACATATAGGGTAAGGTCCCGAGGCCCGGCTGGTGATCAGGGCCGATCTGTGGGGTGACTGACAGGGTGACCAGGGGGCCCCTGCTGGCACCTGCCTTGGCTGGCGGCCTGGTGCCACCCGCTCCCTGGCCTCCTGCCAATCGGTCATTCTGCTATTCGGTCGATGTGCATATTAGGGTTTTATATAGATAGATGTATATAATACCCTACAGAGTGGTTGCAGGAATTAAGCAGCACACACAATGTCACTCCATTGTATTATGGATTGCATTATTTCTGATGAGAAGTCAGCAACCATTCTTATCTTGGTTTCTCTGGCCACTTTTCAGATTTTTCTCTTTATCACTGGTTTTCAGCAATTTTATTACAATGTGCCTTGATGTGGCTTTCTATGTATTTATCCTGTTTAGCCTTCACTGGGCTTCCAAGATTGACAAATTGATATTTTTAAATCAAATCCGGAAAAGTTTTCTCCCCCATTCCTGAGACTCCAATTACATACACTATGTTAGAACAGTTGGTATCATCCCACAGTCTCTGTTCTTTTCACCCACTTTTTCTGTGTGCTTCAGTTGGAATAGTTCCTGCTGTCCTGTCTTCAAGTTCACTGGTTTTGTAGGCAGATTCTGAGATGGCTCCCAATAATCCTGCCTCCTGCCTGCCACACCCTTCTGTAATCTCCTTGTTTGTGGGCTAGACCTAGAGACTATATACATACATATATATATGTAATGTGGGATGGTTGATCTTGAGCCTCCGGAGAACAAGCTGTCCCCAGACTTCTCCAAGCCCACATTTCTTTGTTTCCAATTTTTATGTGTTCAAAGACAGGGAATTTTTATGTGTTCAAAGACACACCTTTGCAGGAGGGTCAGAGACTAATTCTGATGAATTCATACAGCAGAAGTGCTGGGATGTGACTGCTGAGACCAGCTTACAAACAACAGTACTCTCTGCTCTTGGTGTCTCTGGTGAAGCCAGCTGTGTGCCACCTCATGAGCTTCCCCACAGAAGGGTCCAAGTGACAAAGAACTGAGGGTGCTCACAAGGAAATAAACTCTGCCAGCAGCCGCTCAGTGAGCTGGGAAGCAGATCCTGCCTGACTGAACCTTGAGATGACCGTGTCCCCAAATGACACCTGATGGCAGTCTTGTGAGAGACCCTGAGGCAGGAGACCCAGCTAAGCTGTGCTGGATTCCTGACCACAAAACTGAGATAATAAATGCGGCTGCTTTAAGCCACCAAGTTTTGGAGCAATTTAGGATGCCACAATAGATAATACACTGCCCTTTTAAATTAATATTCCTAATCTGCTCCCATCAGTGAATTTTTTGATTGAGGTATTGTATTTCTCAACTCTAGAATTTTCATTTGATTCTTTTTTAATAGTTTCCATTTTTCTTTTCTTTTTTTTTGAGTTCTGGTTTTCCTTTAAATCTTTGAACACATTTATATTAGCTATTTTAAAGTACATCAGGTCATCGAATTAACATCATTTTGTTCAACACTGTTTCATTAATGTTGATGAGGAGAGAAAAATTGATTCCTGGCTTGGGGCCACTGTCTGTGTGGAGCCTGCATGCTCTCCCCATGTCTGCGAGGGTTTTCCCCAGGCACATCTGGAAGATGTGCGCTAGTTCACGGTTGTCTGAGTGTGGGGGTGTGCACGTGCCCTGCAATGGAAGGGCATCCTGTCTGCACTGGTTTCTGCCTCCAGCCCTGAGCTGCTGGGGTAGGACCTGGCCACCCAGAAGCCTGAACTGGAATAAACAGATTGGGAAATAATTACCTTGTTTTTATTAATCTTTCTTAAATGTATATATAGTTCACGTTTACTTCAGTGTTTAACACTAGAAGTATTTTGGGTCTTTAAAAGTTTGGTGATTTTTTTTTTTTTGACAAGAAATATGCTTTAGGAACTTAACGTTTGTTTCTATCAATTAGTCTATGGTAAAATTGGTTTCATTATGCATCGTTCTGCTTAAAGTTCTAGTTTCCAAGTACCGACTGACATTAATTGAAGACTTACTGTAATTATCTGCTAATTCTGTCATCTTTGCCATTTCTGGCTCTGTTTATACTGGTAGATTTTTCTTCTGGTTACAGGACACATTTTCCTGCTTCTTTGTTTAGTAATTTTTGGTTGAATGCTCGACACTATGCACATTACATTGTGGGGTGTCTGCATTTTGTTTTCATCCTTGAAAGGTATTGGGCTTAGTTCTGGAAGACAGGTAATTTACTTCTGGGTCAGTCTGCTCCTTTTAAGACTCCATTTAAAGCTTTATTAGGCAAAGACTGAAACAATCTTTAATACAGGGCTAGTTTAGTCACACGCCTAAGATGTCACTACCAAATGCCCTGGATCTCCGCTCTGGTTGGCCAGACTCAGTTTTACAGCCCCCAGTAGTTGTTCTCTGACCGGCCTTGGGAGGTCGCACTCCAGGAGGCACAGCTGAGTAGACAGACGAAGATTTAAGGGCCTTTTCTCTAGCTTTCAGTGGAGCTCCCTCCTCCATACTTTATTTTGCAAATTTCAGTGGCTTCAGCCTCCTCCATCTCTGAGCTCTTCCTCCCACTCCCCGAGCCTGCTGCACTCTTCCTGGGACACCTGGGAGCAGGCTGGAGTGATGGTAGGCCTCACCGCATTTGTTTCCCTGCTCTCAGGGCTCACAGGCGTGTGCTGCCTGTTGTCCAGCGCCTGAAAACAGTTCCTTTTACTTTGTGCACTTCCCCAGTCGTTTGTGATAGAAGGGCTAATCTGTTAGCAGTTACCCTGTCCTGGAAGTAGCCTATGGGAGTCTTATAAGCAATACAAATTTTGGTTTTAATGAAAGAATGGCTTACTTTTTCCGTGCCTATAAGAATAACTTAAAATCTAAGCACGCCATTTATTTATTATGAAAACACAATTTGGAGCTTGGCAGGAGGCAAGGGAAACAGATTTCCCCATCATTTATCCAGCTGAGAAATCTTTCACACAGGGTTTTCCAGCAGCAAACAGTCCCTGCCTTCACCCTCTTCTCAATTAGGATCTCTTCCGAAGTTAAAATGAAGAAAAAAAGAATTTGAGGAAATGGTAATAACAAATCTAGAAAAATGTGTAAATATGCAAATTCTCCATTATACCCAGATAACGGTTTCATTATTATGGGTCCATAGGCCCAGGTCAACAATTAAGGGAAAACTTAATAAGGAAAAAGAATGCTTCTCGCAAGGAGGGAAAAAGTTGATACCTCAAAAATGTTTTCTGTTCTAACAAATATCAATATTCCGTTCAAGGCAAGTAAATTCTTTCTTGTTTATTAATAATATGTATGGAAAGATGAGGAAAGCTTATAGGAAATGTAAGAAAACCCACTAGCCAATATTGATCACAAACACAGACATTCTACATGTTACACAGTTAGCAGACATGTCCCCAGCAGCCTCTATGGAGCAACTGGAGCACCTGATATGAATATGGGGGGAGGGTATGCTCTTTTATTTTTTAAACAATTGTTTTATTTAAAAATATATACAGTTTTATTGATTTCAGAGAGGAAGGGAGAAGAGGGAGAGAGAGAGGAAGAGGGAGAGGGAGAGAGAGGGGGTAGGGGGAGAGAGAAAGAGAGAGAGAGGTCAATGATGAGTAAGAACTATCAATCAGCTGCCTCCTGGGCATTGAGCCTGCAACCCAGGCATGTGCCCTTGACTGAACTGAACCTCAGACCCTTCAATCCACTGGCCAACGCACTATCCCCAGCTAGAGCCGGGAGATGGTCTTATAAACTGTATGGGGCTCAGAGAAGTATCTCCCGCCTCCTAAATTCAGAGTGCTGACCTTCCAGAGACTACACACTGTACCAAAACACTCTTTTCCAGAAACCACAGAGACAAGCACACGGGTCCCACCCATCACGTGCTGAGGGTGAGCAGCGGGAGCTGGTGAAGAACAAGGGGCTGGGCTTGCTTTTCACCATAACCTTGGGACGTTCTCCACTGCGCCTCCACGTTTCTTTGTTGAAGAGCCTCCCTTGCTCTTGCACAATCCCGCAATCCAGAAGCAACTTTCAAATGCTCAGGATGCCCAGGCTGAGCTAAGAGTCACTGAGCACTGAGCAGCCCCTGGGCAGAAGCTGCTGGATTTCCGGAGGAAGCAGCTGGGGGTACACACAGGCAGGCCTCGTGCAAACGTCAGGTGTCAGTTAACGAAGAGGTCGGTCAGCGGGACGCGTGCTGGGGCGGCCCCCTCGGGCTGAGCTTACCAGGGCCTGGCCATTACCTGGCCCCAGAGAAAGGCCCCCTGAAGCACAGACTGCAGCTTGAGCTTACTGGAAACCGAACTGAGTCAAAACACTGCAGAACGCAGCCTGGCGTTCGGTGATGCAGTTGGCCCGAAGCTCATAGATTTCCTCCACCTTGACCCCGTGGCACGCTCCGCTCTGTCTTTTCCATCCACACACTTGGAAAAATTGAGGTGGTCTCCCTGGTTGCCTACACCCATCTCCCAGCGGCTCCCTTGTTTTGGAAGAAGATGATAAATAAATCAAAATGCACTAAGCAGCACTTCCACAGGCACTCGCCTCCTTCGCTGAGCGTGCACCTCATCAATCACACTATTGTCTGCTTGAAAGGCGAGCCTTGTAAATGTCATATCCACTCAGGCCCAAGGAGAGGCGCATCCACATGCAGCACGGAGTTTTAATTGGGTAGTGTAATTAAACTAAAAAACCCCAGCAGACTCCCTTTGACAGGATAGATGAAGACCCCTTTTAATAGGGCTAGGAAACATATCTGTTAAAAGGATGAGGCACTGCCTGCTCCTGATTGTGCTCCAGAGTACTTTTATGAAAAGGCAATTCAATAACTGGGGCATTTAATATGTTCGTGGCCATTGTGCTCTGTAATCGAGCAGTAATACCGTATTTGATCTGGAACTTGTGAAATAAGTCCCTGCCAGAGAATAACCACACGTCTCGGGCCCACCTGACGTTAGAAGTGTCTGGACATCCCGGGAACCGACGGAACCTGAGGGCGGGCTGCAGCTCCTCTGGGCCCCAGGTCCATGTGGATATAAATGAATATAAATGCAAGGGCCCCACCTACTCGGGCCTGCAGTCTGCTGCCACCCATTACCTCAGGCGTAGCTCTTAGGTTCAGCGGTGGCCAACATCACCCTCGTTTCCCTTTTATGTATTCTCCTGAGAATTTAAATATGCCCAAAGTCCTGGGCACCCCCTCCTTTTAGGAACAGGAATACCTGTCACACCGGTGTATATGCGCATGTATTTTCTCTGCTAGAACTACCCTTGTCCAATAAGGAGAGAGTGAATCAGACGGTCAGAAAATCCAGTGCATGGGCTCGGGTGCACCCCAAGTCAATTTCAGTAACAAAACCCGAGTCCTTCTGCCAACTCTTTGTTGGGAGAGGGGGTGGGGGGGGTGCATGCACGCACGCATGCACGCACGTGTACACACACACACACACACACACACACACACACACACTAGTGGCCTGCAGCTCCACAAGCAAGGTAAGAGAACTAGTAAGAACACAGGCCTGTCTTATAAGCAGAACATGACAATCCCTTGCAGATGGAATGCTAGTGTCCCAAGGTCAAGGTTAGGGGACCCAGCATCTGGGTAGATCAAGGGAACCTCTGAGCTGGGGCTCAGGTGGGGTACAGAGGCAAGATTTCACACTTCCCCATGTATAGTTTTCTAAAAACAGATACTTAGCTTAATTTACAAAAACCTTCAGGTCAGCTTGCCTGGCCCCTCAGACTGATTTCTGTTTTTTTTGAGGATGGCGGTGAAAGGTTTGTTAGATGACTGCTTTTACTCCCCATAAAGCCTCCTTGGAACTCTGCAAACATTTGAACACTCTCAATACTGTTTTTTTTTCTTTTTTCTTTTCATGCTATGAGTTGATGAACCTTTAAGGATATGTAAGCGAATGCATACAGTCTATGAAAACTGGATACCGAATTAAAAGATCAAATATCTTTAGGCTTAAATGAAAACTACATAAAAGCATTTCGGCCATCAATTTGGCTATCACTTCTAGCCAGTATGAATTCTGCTGGAAAAGCTATTTTCCTGCAGATGTGGAATTCAATGGGAAAGACTGACTCGTGTACCAACATCAATCAAAATGTCGACTTCCCTGGCAGCTCTCAACAGTGAGGCAGGTTCAAAGGTCACGGGATAAAGAAAAAGCCGAGCTCTGGTTCAGCTCTAATATCTCCTCGATAGAAGTCTGCGGAAGCGCCCCCTCTGTATTAGCCTTGCTTTCATTAATCTTCTTGCCATCTTCTTTAACTAGCCATGCAGAACCGCTCGATAGCGAGGCGTATAACGGGGAAGGCCCTGTGCCTATTACCGCGTTAACGTCCTCCTAAGCCCCGGCGCAACAATGGGCCAGGGAGGCACAGGAAACCTGCGCCTGCATAACGGGGCGCGTGCAGGCAATTCAATTACCGCCGGCTTACCTATGTGACGCTGACCTATAAAACACAGAGGCCTTTGTGTCCAACCGCTTTGGCCATTAAGGTTCCCGAAGATCACAACAATGGTGATCTTTTCTATTTAAGCTAAATCAATGTGGACAAATCATTATTCAGGCGCTTTAATTTAATTAGTAAATTAAATACGCTACTTTACAGATCTTGTCAAGTACTTATGAAAAGAAAGATTCATTTAAGCAGGAGGTCACCAATAAGCCCAGCTAATTTAACTCACAGCCTTCACGGAATCTCGTTGCAAATAGTCCGCAGATTCTACTCACGAGGTGGGGCTTACCGGCCTCCCACCGCGGTGTTAACTCAATCCTAGAGTTCCTACCCTGCGGCCAAACAGTATTTTGGACAAAAACAAACCAATAAACAAACAACCCCAAACCAATAACCCCCCACCAACATAACCAGCATCAACAGAATCAGATTTCCTTTAAATTATACTATTGCAAGAGAACGTAATCAGGTTACCTCTATTATGCTGCTTCCTTAAGGTTTCATATGATCTATATTTAATTGAGATACAGAGCTCTCTTTCAGCTATAAAGACGACGGCTACTTTATTAAGGTTTACTAGGAAATCTGATTTCTTAATGACAGGCTGCTTCCTTTAAAGACTCTGAACCCCCACAACCTTCTTATGAGAAAAGCAGACCTGGCCTGGCTGAGCCTGGCACTTATGTGAGTGCAGCGGGGAGTCTCAGATGGGTGCGAGTGCACAGGAGGCAGGTCCCTTGCTTTTGTTTCTGTGTTGGAATTCGAGGCGAGCACTTAAAGAGAGAGCCTGCTGTATTCAAAGCCTAAGTGAGGCCGGTGTGACATGGAGAATTACTTCCCTAAGATCTTTAACCATGGCAGCTTCTGGTACGGAAACATTCTCCTTTCCTATGCGCCATACACATCTCTGTTCAGTTAGAATTAACCCATCTCTCAGAGGTGTGTGACAGCCTTCAAAACAGCAAACGATATCCTTAGGAGTGGCAAACCCACACTGAGAAATCACTGATTCAAATAATATAATAATGGCAACATATGCTTTTTTTTTTTTTTTTTAAGTCTGGGAAGGCAGAAATTATTCTTCATTTCTGCACTTCGGAGACCCAGAGTTTCTCAACTAAGTCTTTAAGAGTCCATATTTACAATGTCCAATTTTTAAAAAAGGCGTGTCTCTGTTTAGTCATTCAGTTCCAGGGACAGAGCACTGAACCTTCCCTCCGGGAGCACGGCCCGAGAGGGAGGAGTCGGGCGGGAGCAGCCGCAGAGCTGTCTGAGTGGAGTGGGCCCGGGCCGGTCCCCGGCCCACAATGGGTGTAATTATGCGTTCCACTGCAGACGCGCTAATGCTCAGCGCCTCTGCCAAGTCAGCTGTCCACACACTTTTGGATATGGCATCCATTAAACTTGAGTTGTGTTCATGACGACCAAATTAATGGCTTGACAGCAGCTTTCTCAATAAACACTGCAAACTGGCCATATTGGAAGGTTTTTAAAAATCATTTCTTTTTTTGTTCAAAACCCTGACAAACATGTCTCAAGGAAGACCAGGAACAACTTCATTATCCTCCCTTTTTGTGAAGAAAGCTGTTTAATAACACGTGCGTTTGCTGTGTTCACAACGGAATTATTTTAGTTGGTCACACGTTCTAGTCTTCAGCAAGACACTTGTGTTACAGGAGATAAAAACATGAAAAAGGAAATATATTGCAGAAATCAAAAACCTTATCTACTTCTAGACTCTCTCCCTTTGCCATAATTCATTCAAGAAGGCCCTAAGAATAATTTTTGATGTAAACTCAGCTACAAACATACATCACTATGCTGATAAAAATCACAGGCTAAACTTATGAAATATAGTGACTTTCATTTCTTTAGTGCTGTTAAAATAACTTTTTTCTAAGGTTCAACAGACACAAAAGATAAAAAGGGTTACCATTAATCCTTTAAAAAAAAGCAGCAGCAGTTCAGTAGATTAATTCTGTGGTCTGATGATGGTCTTGAAGATGAACTTTTTATAGATTAACTCACTGAATTAATTTGATGAAGATACTGGAAATCATAAAAAAACCTCAGCATCAAGCCGATTCATTTAATACATCTTTGTTTGGGCACTTTAAACATCAATTATATTGAATAACTTTGGGTTTCTAAATTCTGGCCTCATTCAGTTCAATGTCAAGGCAGCAAACATTCCCTGAGGACACCTCTGCAAGCACGGTGCTAGGGCTTGAGGATACAGAAACCAGGCCCTGGGCCACTCAGTTCGGCATGGAGACGGGTGGGAGAGAGGGGCAGACCCCACATAAGAACAGCACAGCGTGGGAGGTGCTTCACCAGCAGTGTGCACAACCCCTGGCAGAGGGAGAGCCCGGCATTTGAGCTGGATCTTGAGGAATGAGTGGGCTGGGCACAGGCAATGGAAGCGTCCATGAGTTAGAGGGCCAGGTTGGTGGGATATTCCAGGCAGTGTGGACCCACAAAAGCACAAAATTTCAGGATGGGAACTTATGGGCGATGAGCCTGGAGTGTCAATGTCTGTAAAGGCTATGCTGAGGAGTCCGAAATTTATTCTGTAAGCCTGTAACTTTCAATATGTTTTATTACTTTTATTTTTAGTGATCTGAACTATAAAGAACCAATCCAATCAGAAGAGCAAAAAGAAAAAAAAAATCCCCAAAATGAAGACAGTGTAAGGAGCCTCTGGGACAACTTCAAGCATACCAACATTTGCACCATGGGAGTGCCAGAAGGAAAAGAGAGCAAGAAATTAAAAACCTATTTGAAAAAATGACAGAAAATTTCCCTAACCATAAAGGAAGACGACATACAAGTCCAGGAAATGCAGAGTCCCAAATAGTAAGAATCCAAAGAAGCCCACACCAGACAATAACTAAAATGCAAAACATTAAAGACAAAGAGAGAATCTTTTTTTAAAATTATATATATATATATATTGATTTCAGAGAGGAAAGGAGAGGAAGAGAAAGCTAGAAACAATGATGAGAGAGAATCACTGATAGGCTGTCACCTGCACACCCCCTACTGGGGATAGAACTTACACCCTGGGCATGTGCTTTTGACCAGAATCAAACCTGGGACCTTTTAGTCCACAAGCCGACACTCTATCCACTGAGCCAAACTAGCTAGGGCGAAAGAGAGAATCTAAAAAGCAGCAAGAAAAGCAGTTGGGCCTGGACAGAGTGACTCAGTTGGTCAAGCATTCTCCAGGTACCAAAAGCTTGCTGGTTCGATTCCCAGTCAGGGCACATACCTGGGTTGCAGGTTTGAACAGAAGGCAACTGATTAACATTTCTCTCTCATTGATGTTTCTCTCTCCCTCTCTCTCAACATGTCCTCAGGCGAGGATTAAGAAGAAAAATTTATTTACTTTTTTAAAGAAAAGCACTTAGTTATCTATAAGAGAGCTCCCATTAAAACTATCAGCTATTTTTTCAATAGAAACTTTGCAGTCCAGAAAGGATTGGGCAAGAAATATTCAAAGCGATGAAAAGCAAGGACCTACAACCAAGATTACTCTACCCAGCAAAGCTATCATTTAGACTTGAAGGACATATAAAGAGCTTCCCAGACAAGAAAAGATGCTAGAACAATGACATATTTACTGGCCGACAAGTGAGAGGGATTAGGAAGATGTTTATTTAAAAGCAGAGGGAACTGGGCAGCCCTGGGGCAAGCCCCAGAGCAGCAGGCAGTATTCTCACCGGCCCCCTCTGGCAGCCATCGCAGTCAAGGCCTCACTGGGCCGACAGGAATGGTGGGAAGGAGGTGGGCTGGGCTTGGCCTTCCTCCTTTCCCCCTACTCCACTAAGTTCTCCCTTCTTGCCAAGCTGTGGGCCAACGAGGTGAAAGAGAAGACTATGCAGCCCGGCACACCTGGAACGGATGGAACAGTGAAACGCCCATCCATGATGAGGCTGTGCGGAAATTATAATTTAATATTATAAACACTTGCTGGCCTTTACATCTCTTATCATTCCTTATAACATTTGTTTCCAAATTTAGTGGACAATGGTAAAAAGGGGAACAACAAAAATTAGAGGCTCAAGTTATAGTCCAAGTTACCAAATCAGACCCTACTGGGGTGGGCCGTGGGTAACTGCATTTTTATTTATCCTCACCTGAGGATACTTCCCCGCATTGTTTTTAGAATTGAAGGGAGGGGGAGAGAAAGAGAGAGAGAGAGAAGCATTAATGTGAGAGAGACACATCGATTGGTTGCTGTTGGCACATGCCCTGGCCTCGAGCCTGCAACCCGAGGTACGTGTCCTTGACTAGTATCGAACTCATGACCCTTCAGTCCATAGGCCGATGCTCTAACCACTGAGAAACACCAGCGAGGACAGTAACTGCATTTTGTAAACTCCATAGGCAATGCTGATATGGGCCAGACGTCGAGAACCACTGTCTCACAGCCTTCTCCACGTAACTAACAAATCCTTCTATATTTAAAAAAATTTTTCTTCCACGGAGGAATTTCAGTGTGATCTGTGTCCTTTCTGCCCCTCGATGCCACCGAAGTCCTAAAAATGATTAACCTAACCACTACACGCAATCACTTCACTGCAGAAACATAATATGCCAAAATACACAACCAGACTGTATCTACGTTCGTGGTCTGAGCAGAGGGCGGCCAGCCCGCAGCGATCTCTTCTGCAGGACCGGGCAGGAGTTTAATTACGAGCTGGTAGGTCGCGCAACTGCCAATAATGTGGAGGGTGTTGACACTTCAGCATGATGGATATCTAAATCTAGTCTTCGGCTGACAGGGGAAATCCCCGGCTTCCCTCCATCTGGCAAGGAAGGCAGGCCGGCCCGGGACTCACTGGCCAAGTCCCCCGAACGGGGAGAGGCAGAAAGCACGGAGGGAAATGAGGGCTCCGGGGACCGCACATGCTCAGCAGGCAGGCCCTCCTCCCGCGGCGCCCCGGCGGGCGGCTGGGGTCAGGGGCTGTGAGGCTCCCGCTGCCATCAAGACGGAGCGGGAGGGGGGCCGTGTCAGGCTCTGGGCCCCATAACACAATCCCATTTGATTAAAAGAAATTTCTGGTAATGAATTAAACAGACCCAAGGAAAAAAGGACACGGTGGTAATATATTCTCCTGGCACCCAGCACACAGGGAAGAGGGGGGAGAGAGGAAGGAGACATAAATAAAAGGGACTACTCACTGGGGCTTTTCTCTTCGGCAAGGTCACAGGCACAGAGCAGGTCAGAATCGATCGAGATGGGTTTCTGCTTAATCCAAAACTTAGTGCTGGCTTTCTGATTCGTAACAGGGTCTATCTCTACTTTGTCTCCAGAGATACCTGTAAGGCCGAGGGGAGGACAAAAAAAGAAGCCACAAGAAGTGGACGGTGTAAGTGATTTCGGTTTAAGCATTTGGCCTGCTTAGTAAATCACATGCTGGAGGTACACGGGCTCTTCCCGAGGGCTCTGGGGAGGCCGTGGGCTGAGGACAGGCCTGAGGAGGCTCCGGATGGCACACAGAAGCCACACGGTTTGGTTTCTCGAGCGGGTGAGGCGAGGGGGTGGACAACCAAAAATTATATAAAAAAGTATTAAGAAATATGCCTTTGTAGATATAACACATACAATTACTTACACTGTGTTAACCCTACATCATCTATATATTACAATTACATAAACTATAAGGCTCATTAAAAAACCAATTATGATCAGTGATCTGTGTTGTGTTTTTTTTTATAATCTTCACCCAAGCATATAAAGAAATATATATTTATATATATTTGATTTGAGAGAGAGAGAACATGGATTTTTCCTATGTGCGAGCTACATCAATTGGTTGCTCCTGTATGTGGGATCACACCCGCCACCCAACTGAGCCACCCAACGGGGCATCAGTGGTCTCCCCCCACAACCCTCCCCCCGCCGTGGTCTTTTTGTTGTTATTTTAGAATAATGTCTGGCTTGGAGATAAATCTGTACCATCACCTATATGTAATATTAGCCTAAATAGCCAAGCTACCAATATGAAGAGTTTCTAACCTGAAAAAAATCTCACAAACTAAAAATGGAAAATATCCCTCTCTGACATTATCCACGCTGGGCGTAAAGAAGTCGCAGGAGGATGGAAGGTTCTTCACAGAAAGCCGTCCGAGTTTACGTGCGGGAGCCTGGCCTCAGGCTGCGGAGGGCACTGCTCCGCTGAGGGAGGGTCAGCAGGGGGGTGGGCTTTGTGTGACAGGGATCCAGAGTGTCACACCCTGGCACCTCAGGCTTCCCCTCAGAACTGAGACAGGCGGGCCGCACTGCGCAGGGGGACACGGGGGCGCCCAGGACGGAGGGTGTCCTGGGTGCCCGTGGGAGTGCCCGGTGCTGTGCCCAGCGCTGTCCCCGGCCACCAGCGGTACAGGCTCAGCCCGACACCCGCGGCCCAGGCTAGATGCTCTCTCTTTCCTCTTCTGCTGAAAACTGAGGATTTCTGCTCATGAAGTGAGACAAAAACCTTCCACATGCCTGCCAGAGTGGGCCCCAGATGGAGTCTTGAAAGTAATTAATTTTCAGGCCACAGTTTAAAGGTCAGGGTGAAAGTGAAAAGAGCAAAATGAAGTAAAGATATTAGGAATAAAACAACCAAATGTGCATACTGTAATAGAAAAGACAACCAGAGTTCATATATTTCATTCTCTGCATCACCTTTAGGAATGTTTCAATATAACGTGAGAAAACTTAGCAAGCCAAAAGGAAAAGCAGATAAAAAAAACAGTTCAATGAAAACAATAACAACAAAAACCACCACAAACCCCCACAATGACCAGTCTCAAAGCAAAAAAAAAATTTTTTTTAAAGAAAGACAAAATCTTACACAGACAAAATCTTAATGACTTGGTCTGCTACAGACCCCATCGGCTCTGTTTTATCCTGTGAGTAAAGAAGTCCCCGCACAGCAGACAAAGGCAGGAGACTAAGGGAGTCTCGTCAGCTGTCTTCCGAGACAATGCAATGCGCTTGCTTGTCCCTGGCCATTATTCTGTGGTCTTTGGAAAAGACAAACAATTGTGTGTTGTTTTTTTATTAATCGAATGCTGGAATTTGTTATTAGACATATTTCAGGGACACCATATTTCAATTAGGCATAATGTCGTAAGTCCAATGGACTCCGGACACTCGGGTCTAGATGATTTCAAGAGGGCGAGAATGCACCAGGAGACCATTTTATTACATTTCACTTAAAACAGATGACGACCACCCAGTTACACCCCTCCCTCCAGTTCGGTCATTAATTGTTAAAGGTCTGGCTGTGTCTGTAGTTCCCTGAAAGAAGAAAAGTACTTGCGCCATGGTTGTTGGTAGCAATTCTCTCTCTCTCTCTCTCTCTCTCTCTCTCTCTCTCTCGTCCCCTCTCTTCTGCTTATTCTGACATTTATAAAAGTCAAAATGAGCAGAGCAAAATAAATGCGCATCTCTCTCCTGTGGAACAGACCCTGCCCGCATTTCTTTCTCAGAGAGAGAACGGGGAGGAGGAAAAAAAAAAAATCATCACCAGAGAGACAGCGTTTTAAAATTTTGTTCTGCGGCCCTGCAACTCCCGAAGCCGTAGTCAGTCAATATTGTTAATGTACCTTGTTAATTTGATAGGATTTGTCAGGTAACTCCACTGGAAAATTATATAAAACTGTTCCAGATGAAAAGATGATAGTGACATGAATTAAAGTGATAGAACAACAGTGGAATATAAACCAGAAATGACACCCAAAGTGGCTGTTGATTTATTGCCGCGCTGAGTCTGGTTCTGGGCTCCCATGTATATTAGTGCCACAAATCTGGGTCCATTTAGCAGAGGGATGCTCATACATACATCACCAGCTCCTGCTCCAAGCCAAGGTCACTCCCCGCGGCATCAATCTTTTCAGCAGCGCCTACTTCACAAAGCAGGACTCCTGTACCATCTCAGAGGTAACGGACTCCGGTCCTCTTTCATCTTTCTTTTATCATGTAAAGTACGCTTTAACTTCTATTATTTTTATCTGCAAATTGTTACGGTATAGTTCATCCATTACCGGCTATCTCTCCGCATCAGTTGCCTAAGCTCTGTGCAGCCTCAAGAACACTTTCCCAATGACGCCCTTCCCCGGGGTTACTGTGTTCAGAGAGGAGAACCCCACGTCTGGGGTTTGAGGACGAGGACGTGGGAGATGAATGCTTCAGGTTCAAGACGGGCAGGCAGGTGGAACGCCACTTAAAACTATCGGCGTGTTCCAAAAAAGGTGCGCGTAAATCGGATTTTTTTTTCTTCTTTCTGAATCAAATCACATTTCCCACTGACTTCCAGTTCCACAGATACTTTATCTTCATTTTGGATTGATCTGTAATTGGCAGGGGCCCCCAACACTTGGGTTTTAAGTTTCTCTGCCCTGCGGGCTCTCAGTCAAGTAGTTAATGATCTGTAAACCCTTCGCCTGCCTAGAGGAGTCACTATTTAAAGGAACCTGTAGGGGAATCTTTCCTGATGGGAGAATCCTTTTGTACGTGAAATAATCTCCTCCTTGAGGGATGTGTGAGTCTCAGTGTCCTCAGGCAGCGCACCAGCCTCACGGGACCCTGCTTGCTCTGGCTGGAGGAGCAGCAGTCTCTAGTTCTGGCCCCAACCCCCCCCCCCCCCCCACTGCTCCCCAAGGCAGTCCCGGCCCGGCTCCTGAGCACCCCAGCCCCGCTGCTGAAGGGGGCCTGTAGAATGCAGCCGCAGCAGAGACCGCTCCTGTCTCACCCGGAGTCTGATGGACGTCTACTTTCTTTCTTTTTTTTTTTTTTAAAAAATATATATTTTATTGATATTTTACAGAGAGGGAGGGAGAGAGATAGAGAGCTAGAAACGTCGATGAGAGAGAAACATCGACCAGTTGCCTCCTGCTCACCTCCTACCGGGGATGTGCCTGCAACCAAGGTACATGCCCTTGACCAGAATCGAACCCGGGACCTTTCAGTCCGCAGGCCAACGCTCTACCACTGAGCCAAATCGGTTTCGGCTGGACGTCTACTTTCTGGTTGGACGGGGGCGGCAGCCTGGTGGACAGGAGACCAGTTAGGAGGCTGGTGCCACAGGCCAGGCCAGGGGCAGAGCGGGGTGGACATTAACTGGCACCAACCACGTGCCAGCATGGCTAGAAACTCTTTGTGTACCTCGATTCAAGTCTCACAACCTTATAAAGCTGGTTACTACACTTGTGTCTATTTTACGGAGGAGGCCACTGAGACAGGGAGGTGAAGTGACCTGTCCAAGGTGACTCGGCGGAAAAGGGAGGAAGCCGGGCGATCCGCTCCCAGAGGGCGCTCTCGGCCACCACACTATTATTCTACCAGAACGGTGCCGGGCTCACAGCCGCCCCGGGGGAGGGGAAGGCGCTTGTCTGAGGCTGGAGAGCTTCTGGGTGGAAGAACCATTTTCACGCCCCAGGGTTTTGGTTCCTAACTATGGTTCCTGCATTGCTCTGCACAGACTCAGTCAGGGGAGGAACTCGGCCCTCCCAGTTTTAGTCTTCTCTCTCCATTTTCACCAAGGAACGAATACATATTCAAATGTGACATAAGTGCACGCCTATTTCGGTTCATACCTGGGAAATGGGAGCACAAAGCCCTACAGTATCTTGTCTTCTCGGACCGCTGAACGTGGCTTTGGTTCTCCCGACGGAAGCTGTGTAAGCCCGGGAAGAAGGCAGAGACACCCCCAGCGCTGCCGGGCACTGCTTTTCCGTAATTCAAACCACAAGCATACGCCCGAGAAAACGAGGGAAGCTGGCTTTTGCTAAGTTTGTATTTCTCCAACTTAAAAGGCCAACAACAGAGGCTAGTTAATCCAAGCATGATGCAACAGGACATAACCAAGAAAAATGTGTGCGAGGGCAGCCGGCGTGGAGGAACTCTTACGTCCTGTGAGCAGCACAGAACACTTACAGACAAGAGAGGGGAAGGCTAGGCTGCAGACCGGCCTCTCCTCTTCTGCATTTTCCCAAAATAAGACTTCACCCAAGTATATCCAAACCTTTTTAAAAGTTGGCTTTTTGGGGCTCCCGTTTCAGAATCCAGCATGGTTGAATTCTGTCACGGATAATCATGACAAATGACGGCACCTGAAGGTCATTCCATCTGGCAGGTCTCAGGACCCGAGACTGAGATGCTGGGGAGGGCTCCGTCATGCCCACCCTGTGCCCCCCTCACGGTGGTGCCACGGCCGGTAAGGAACGACAGGGCCCGGGCCTGGCCAAAGTGGCCGGGTCAGCCCTGCCCTCGGAAGCGAGCGAGGCCGCCGGCCTCCTGTACCAGGCCTCCCCCGACCCGCCGATCCGCAGCCGTCTGCCATGACCTTTTCATGATCCCTCCCTGACAGCTTCCAGATACGGGGAGTCCGGCCTCCCTGCAAGCGAACTGTCACACCGCCGTCAGAGGCAGAAAACACCGCCGGATGGCTGTCCCCCATCAACGCCGGCATATCAATCCTTCCTTAACAAGACAGCTCAAAATAAACAAAAACGCAACTCCGCCGTGCACACAGCTCTCCGGGGAGATGATTTGTCCAAGGCTTTAGCGTTGCAAGGAGACCCTGTTCTGTTTTAACCGGAGATTCCCATGCAAGGAAACGAGCACTGCACACCCTCCTCCGCGAACACAGACGGGCCTCCTGAGCAGCCCCGCTGGCTCCGGGGTGCAGAGAGGTGAGGGGCGGGGGCTCCCACAGTTCTGACTTCAGGTATCATCCTGCCTGTTTCCTAACCGTGCGACTTTGGCCAAGTTGCTACAGAATAGTGTCGCACGGCCTCATGGACTTGTGGGATTCAGTGACATAAGACTTGCAGAGTGCCTGCCACAGTGATTAATTCATGGCTGGTGACCCATACTACTACTTCTCATGACCATTATCATCAGGAGTTAGGCGCTGTGCTGTGACACAGATCGAGTGACAGGGGTCAGAACAATGGGGCTGATGAGGGAGCACAGAGGGGTGTGAACCGGGGGCGGCTGGCCGCAATGTGGGGGCGAGGGCGCTCCCTCTGGGATCTGCTCTACACCCCCGGTTTGGAAGCACCAGGATCCACGACCGTCCAGCTGGGGACACCACTGCCCTCACACCCATGAACCCTTACAATAACCTCCTGTCACCAGGTATCACTGCGACCTCCAAGAGTTCAACTCAACGGCAGGAGGCATGTCCTCACGGCTGGAGCTGTGGAAACATTTATGCTGGGGAACCCCGTCCTTGAAGGCCTCTAGGTCACTAACTTGGAGATCTTGATTTTGCCAGCACACTTCCACTGACGTTATCCTGTTCTCCCTCAGCAAGCCTGACCCTCCTCCTTTGTAAAACGGGGTATCAACAGTACCGGTTCCTGGGGGTGTCATGAAAATGAAATGGCATGAGCACATAAAAAACTTAAGGAGAATGCCTGGCACATAAAAAAAGGACTCCATCAATTATCCCTAAAATTATTTAGGGATAAAGACGAACCTCAGAAAGGTGAAATGATGCATGTGCCCCGGTGAAGCAAGTTAGCAAATGGCAAAGCGGGGCTGACCCCCAGCCCATCAAACTGAGTCCAGTGTGTTCTGACCCTTCAGCTCTTTTTTTAAAAAAATATATTCTATTGATATTTTACAGAGAGGAAGGGAGAGAGATAGAGAGCTAGAAACGTCGATGAGAGAGGAACATCGACCAGCTGCCTCTTGCACACCCCCCACCGGGGATGTGCCTGCAACCAACGCACATGCCCTTGACTGGAATCGAACCCGGGACCTTTCAGTCCGCAGACAGACGCTCTACCACTGAGCCAAACCGGTTTTGGCGACCCTTCAGCTCTTACCTAATGTCCCAGAGCAGCCTGCTGGACCCTCAGGAGCACACCTCCCGTGAGTGGTACTTAACGCGCCCCTCTAGGAAGCCAAAACACCAGTTTGGCAAAAATCAGAGCATTTGACTTTCCATGCCTCAGTGTATTCCTGAGTTTTTGTTTATTTGCTCAGCCATCATGAGCTGTGGTTCATTTATCAACTTTTCCTACAACTCTCAGCCTAAGACGACAAAATCCCCACTGTTGTTAAATCCTGGAGTAGCTTTTTGTGCCGGTCCACAATCCTCTCGTCTTCGAGTCACCGAGCGCCGTGAAGCCCGGGGAAGCCCCCCGGGAGCGCCACGGAACAGCTCTTTGCCGGAGTGGATTTCGCTGGAGCTGCACGGCCAATCGATAGCGTCCGCAGAGCAGTCAGGGCAGTCTTTGCGTCGTGTCTGAATTTACACACAGGATCAGACACGCATGCTGTTTGGGCTTAATGAGACCTCAGAGATCACCTCGTCTGGGGCTTTCATGCTCCATAAGAAGGAATGGAGGCTCAGGGCAGGGGCATGGCTTGTCTAATGTCACCCACTGATGACAGATCTGCGACCAGAATTCACATCCCCGTACCATCTGGCCAGCTCTCCTGTCTCACTGTGCAGCGCTCACACTGGGGGTATATTCGCAGTGATCAAATGCATTACAATATAAAAAGCACAGCCAGGGCATCGTGCTAGGAACCCAAAAGAGGTGACAAAGTCATGTTGTGGGTCACAACCGAAATGAGAGCCTGATGGTCCTGAGACCAAGTGGGGGACTGGGGCCCAGGATCACTGGTTTCATTCGAGAGGGATAACCATCCGAGACCATGTGGGAACCTAGCTAAGAGCTAACAATTCCAATGTGCGGTCAGTGACAAATCTAAGTGTACTTGACTAGACCATTAGCCTTGATGCAAACTAAGGGGCCGCCTACACATGAAGGAGACCGTGAATGTACAGCGACACCGGACACAGCCCTCGGCACAAGGGTGGAGCTCACAGAACGAGACCAGGGACCCTTTAAATCCAGTCGCACCTGTTCTCAAACGAGGGCCACATTCTCTGTGTGGAGAAAGCAGCTACAAAGATTTTGTATTGGGGCAGTTAGAGTCCCAAACAAAGTATTCTCCTGGTGAACAGATACCTCGGGTGAGCTTATGATGTGAGTGGAAGCAGTAAGGCCGTTTCCTAAGATAACTTAATACCGTGTTTTCTTGAAAATAAGACATCCTCCGAAAATAAGACCTACTTAATGGAAACATAATACATCCCCTGAAAATAAGACCTAGCGTATCTTTGGGAGCAAAAATTAATATAAGACACTGTCTTATTTTTGGGGAAACGGTAGTATCACTCATAGCGTGGGAACATAAGGTCTTCCCACATCCAGGCCCAGGTACTGGCCAGAGCTCAAGTGCCGCGGACAGGTAGTAGTCAAAAGATTACAGAATCTTGATGGCCTCTCAGATATCCTATCCTGTTAATTCTATTACGCCAGCGGTCGGTGCCTTTTTCCAATTCTCAATTCTTTCTCAGCCACCCAAGGGACCTGACACATTGTCATCAGCCACCTGGATTACTCAGCAGGAACTCTCAAACAGGCAGATCTTGGAGCAGGCAACTAGAGGAAGCGGACAGTCAGAGACATTCCCAGTCAGATTTCCCCTCAGCCCCATGGCTGCATTAAGCGCTGATGGGGTAAAGGAACTGGATAGTGTCTGTCTTGCTCTCTTAAGTTCATTAGTGTTTCTTCTCTTCTCTTCTACATTTTGGCTCAGAAAATGTTGCCACAGCAGGGACAGAACAATCATTTAAGACCAGAGTTGTCATCCTCAAATCACTCAGTGCGCCCAGGGATTCCGGAGCTAAGCAGGATGCATGTCTCCTGATCATTTCAGTGTCTTTGAATGGAGAAGGGTTTCCTCCTTAGCATTCAAAAAGAAAATGGAACAGAAATGTGGAAGGAGGAGCGATCCACTTCTTAAGAACAAGCACGTCTAGATTGTGTAATTACCTCAAATATACGCCATAGGTACCCCATCGGAAAATAACAGGGCGAACGCTCTGCCCGCACAGCCACAGAGACCTACTTTGAGCACCAGCGGGAGCCCGAGGAGTAATCAAGCCCAGGCACAGCTGTCTGCTTTCACGCACACAGCCTCGTGTTGCTAATGTGTTTAAGTCTGCACATCGTACATGAAAAAATAGCTCTGTAATAAGGTCTTCCTTGAATGCTGACTTACAGATAGTAACTGGGGACTTAAAGAAAAACGGAGATCGGACAGATAAACCAGGGAAGACAATAGATGGCGAATATGCTGCCTCCCATCAGGCTCGGGCCCAGGGCAGACATTTTTAATCAATCACCGAGTTTCTTTATGCTGCCTGGGGATGCGGTTCAAGATGCTGCTTCAGCATAATGCTCTGGGCAGCCCTTCCAAACCTGACTGGAGTGGGTTTATCAGAGGAACGCTCACTGCCTTCTCTACGACATGTGCTGCTGGACTTGGTAATTTTGATAAAAAACTACTGTGATCACAAGTGTTGTGATTATACATGTGGGTTGTTTTATGAAGAGATAATGGAGGTAACCTTTTGGTAGAAATTATTTTATAACATAACCTCTTTGTTTAAAAATATTTTTATTGATTCCAGAGAGGAAGGGAGAGGGTGAGATAGAAGCATCAATGATCAGAATCATTGATCGGCTGCCTCCTGCATGCCCCCTACTGGGGATCAAGTCCGAAACTTGGGCATGTGCCCTGACCGGAATTGAACTATGACCTTCTGGTTCATAGGTTCATGCTCAACCACTGAGCCACACTGGCTGGGCATTATATAGTCTTTATCTGGAAATCCAAAACAGAATTTGTGTAACCTAAACAGAATTGTTAGGCTATATATGCAGTATGACACAGATGATATATTATGCATTCATATCATGGTCTAAATTCAAGGTATATTATGTTTCCTTTTGGGGACTCGGGGACGGTCTCTATTGACAAATGATATGGTGAGGGAATCAAGTTAGCATAAGGGCCACAATTATCGAAGCATTTCCCGAGACTGTCAGGACAAACCTTGGACAAAGAGATAAGCGGCAAGAAAGTCCTTTGAAAGCTCTGAGGCCGCGTTTCCCGAACCCCCAGTTCAGGGGGGATTCTGGGCCGGCAGGTGTGGGGTGGTCAGGGACTTGGTGGCTGATGCAGGGTCAGGACAGGAAGCACTGCTCACAGGCACTGTGTGAATGAGGTAAACGGGATGTCCCAGTCCTCTCCGCCTGGTTGCTGGTTTGGATTTCAGAGTGGCCCCTTGGCGGAGCATCATAATCCAGCCTCTGCCAGCCAGCCTGACAAATGCTCATTGATAGAATACCGTGGGCTTTCTAGATCATCACTGGTATTCACCATCTGACCCTGTAGCTTCAATTTCCCCAAACCTACTTCTCCCTGCCGGTGTCGGCATGTTTGGGTATCACCCATGTCTTGGCACCTGACCCTATGGTCAGCCACATAGGATCAGGGAAATGGGAGATCCAGAAATGAAAGAAGGTACAAGCTCAAGCAAAGTCTACACTTACGGCATCTGTACTTCTAGGCCCAACACAGGGCAAGCAGACAAGACAAGAGATTCCAAGGACGTTTCCAGAAAATACAGGAATGGTTGTGGGCATAGTGGCTTCATTTGGTGAGCTTTCCAGAGCATGGATGGCAAATCAATTTTGGCTTCAGAACCAGCTCTAGTGATTGGCAGGGCCGCTCAGGGCTGAGCTGGGAGGGATTCTGAGGTCAGGCGCAGGCCCAGAGGGAAGTGCAGCAGCAGCTAACGATGTGAATGGGGGGGCGAGACAGTGGCACCCAAACCACACTGACACAGACAGCTCCGCATGCCAGGATCCGGGAAGAGCGAGGGATGTGCAGGAAATGTAAAACTGGTCAAAGGGAAGTAATCACTTCCTTTGTGCAGACAAGATATTAGACCGAGACATCTGTGGCATGAGGGACTGGATTTAGCGTATGGATTGGGGTTCAGTCCCAGGTCTCCAACTAGGACTGGATATCCCACTGTACTAGTGTATCTGGTGGCTCAGGGTGAGGGCAAGGGAGTGAGTGCCTATTAAGTAATAGCTGTGCCAGTAAACACTGAGTGCTCTGTTTCATTAACTCCTCCGAGCCTGTTTCCTCAGGTATGAAATGGAAATAACACCATCAGTGTGCTATGTGGATTAAGTAAGGTCACAGGGGTGAAAGCGCACTGTACACTGGAGATTGTTATAGAACTGGAGTATTAGTGCAATGACGATTGTATTTAGCCATAAGACTTGGCCTCAGGCAGACTCGGGTCCTGATTCCGGCCTTATTACTTACTAGATTTCCCCCTAACACCCCAGTTTCCTCTTCAAAGTGCTCGGCACATAGTAACTACTTGATAAACCGTAACTGCTTTTAAAGATTATAATTCTTCTTGTTAATATTCTTTAAAAAAGATCAGGTCTTTGCCATAGATTTCATTAATGGACCCCAATGATTAGAAACGTCTGGCGGAAAACTGGTTTGAGTCCTGCAGATGAAGTCTGACGCTCATCCCGCCAGCAGGAATAAGCCGCGGGTGGTACGAGTGGAGCAGGGCCACCCTGCCCTCAGAAGACAAGCAGCTGAGATGCCCAGGGCCGGGAATCCCCGTCCCCTGTTGTGTGAGGACTGTGGAGGCCGAGTGGCCGGCCGCTTCCGGTGGCCTCAGCAGCACAGCTGGGGGGATGCGCACACAGACGCTCACCACTTAGAGGCACCTGCCACCGGGGCAAGGCAACCTCTGCTCTGACTGACAGGACGGGCGAGCGGAGGCGGCCATCCATCACTGTCAGGAAAGATCTGGAGCACCTAGCTAGTCAGTTGAAATAAAATAAATTATTTACTGATCTCAGGGTCCAGCTGCGCACTTGAATGCTCATAAAGGGTGTGCCGCTTGCTGCCACGCACTCTGGCGGAGTCTGTTCCAGGAAGGAAGGGTGTCTGGACTGCTGAGTGCAGGTTTCTGTTGTTGCCAGAATGAAAGGGTGTTACCTGCTTTGCAAGGAGGGAGACAGCGTCTTAGGTTACATATCCGAGCTCGTACATGGGAATAGAAAATGAGTGTATTTATTCACTTCATGGTACGTGACTCAGGGCACAGTGTGTCTGTCAAAAAAGTTCTTAGGACGAATTAATGCTGCTTCTACTAACAATGCTAAAGATTGAGCTTAATGCCCAAGAGGAACACTGTGACGGTTTAGAAGCACCTCACAGCCGGAGTGCTCCACCAGGGGGAGCCATGCCCACCACTGGAAGCCTCCGGAGCGGCTGGCACCTGGCCTCTGGTCACTGCTTTTCTGAGAACCTCCGCTTTGGGGAGGGACGCTTGTATCACTGTCACCCATTTCTACCTGAGGCGTCTCCACTGTGGCTACACCAGAGCCACTACCTTACCGGAGCGATCTGGTTACATGCTTTCAAGATGGTGGACTAGGAGAGGAAGTAATGAGCAAAATAAATGTTATGACAATAATAACATGATGATAAGCTACCATGGAGAATACAGCTTCTACGGGCCACTTTCATACAATCCTGAAAGGTGAATGTAACCCTCATTTTTTAAATGACAAGAACTAAGACTAACCAGGGGAGGGACTTGTCCAAGGTGACGCTGCCGGGAAGCAGGGATGCTGGGATTCAAACCCACGCTCCGCTCTCCTCACAGACCCTTCTCTGGGCCTTTTCCTTTATGTTTATGCATTAACTGGTTGATTCTTGTATGTGTCCTGTCTGGGGATTGAACCAGCAACCTTGGTGTATCAGGACAACGCTATAACCAGCTGAGATACCCTGCCAGGGCCCCTGGGCCTTTTCCTTTAAATAAATATGCAGGTTGGAATCTTATGGATTAGCTTGGCTGTTAGCCTTG
Source organism: Vespertilio murinus (assembly GCA_963924515.1). NCBI lineage: Eukaryota > Metazoa > Chordata > Mammalia > Chiroptera > Vespertilionidae > Vespertilio > Vespertilio murinus. The sequence goes on from OZ004708.1 coordinate 179,165,254, forward strand.
AGACAAAACTAGGGGGAAGAAGCCCACAAACCCAGTTTGCGCTGCTTTTCACCGTGGGGTCAGCGGGTTTGCTGAAGATGCTCACGTGGGAAAACCCGGGCCTTCTCTCCCAGACCTGTATCGTGGCTGCACTCGGCTATTTACTGAGCTTCTAAAACTAAACCCACTCAGAGAAAACAGACCCTTTGCCCCTGGGAAGGCACTGCATTCAGGCACACGCAAACTGGATGTCTGATAGCATCCTTATTTTGGTAAACTTTTCGCTGAAAATACACCAACGGAGAGTACATAAATCATAAGCGCATGTATGCCTGACTTTTCCACAAAGTCTACAGACCCATGTAATCAGCACCCAGATAAGGCACAGAACTTTATCAGGGTCCCAGAAGCCCCTCCGGTCTGAGCTCCCAGGATAACCACGTCATTACTTCCACACAGATGATTTTTGTGTGTATTTTTGAGTGCTACATAACGGAATCATACAGTCTGTACTTGTGCCCGCCTTTGTGCCCTGGTTTCTTTCTGAGCAGCCTTTTATTTTTATTTCTAGGAAACATCCCAGGAAAAGCATCCCCAGGAAGAACACTTCTGAAGAAACTTTATGTTTTAAGAATCAACATTAAGCCAAAACCGGTTTGGCTCAGTGGATAGAGCGTCGGCCTGTGAACTCAAGGGTCCCAGGTTCGATTCCGGTCAAGGGCATGTACCTTGGTTGCGGGCACATCCCCAGTAGAGGGTGTGCAGGAGGCAGCTGATCGATGTCTCTCTCTCATTGATGTTTCTAACTCTCTATCCCTCTCTGTAAAAAATCAATAAAATATATATTATAAAAAGAATCAACATTGTTTTTTGGTTTGTTTTGTTTTTGTTTTAAACCACTTTAGAGATTTAGTGTTTTGTCTGAGGGAGGAACAGTCTAGAGAGGGGGAAGAAGAGCGGCTCTTTGTTTTGGGTAAAGTACTGGGTGCTCACTCATGCACTGAGTTAGTTGGAATCACCATCCTCTGAGCAGCTGACGTTCATGAGCACTTGCTATGCGCCAGGTGCCTTGCTAAGCATTCTGCATGTGCCATGACATTCCACCCCCACGATTACCCCATCTCTGCGGCAGGGACTATTATCTTCACTTTACAAATGTGGAGACAGAGATCCAGAGTCATCTGCCCGTGATGACACAGCCAATAAGCGAGCCAGGCCTTGGACCCAGGCCCCCGAGTCGGGTCTGTGCTCGGAAGTGCTCGTTTAGCAGCCGCCGGGCCCGTGCTCAGGGCTCTGTGCGGGCCGCTGGCTGGCTTGTTCCGGGCGGAAGCGGTGCCACTAACACTCCCGCTTACGCAGAATGGAGCCGAGCTCAGAAAGATGAAGACCCCTGCCTAACATGGCTGGTTACTGCTGGAGCCACAGCTTAAGCCAGGTGTGACTCTGACGCTCATCTTTTCATTACTAAGCTGTGCTGTCAGCATACTTCAAGCTCCTGTCAGTCACGCTGGGAAGAAATTATTCAGGTATTTTCCAGGCTTTATTACAATTAGCCAGACTAATGCCAACATGAGAAGAGGTTTTATGATGAGACACATACGAAGCATTTATGAGAACCGTAAGTCGTGAGCCTTAGAGTCAGACTCCGAGCCTCCTCCCTTTATGCAGGAAGCAAACGAGGCCCAGGCAGGAGCAGCGGGCAGAGGTCAGCGGCGGCCCAGCTTTCTGACTAAGCCCGGCATCCGCCCAGGCGCCCCTCCTCCCGCCATCTTATTGGGGAGCAGGGGCACTCACGTGGGCCAGACCAGGGTTCTGTTCCTGACACCACCAACCTACCTGCTGTGTGAACTTGAGCGTAAGCCTTCACCTCTCTCCCCTTAGCTCCCTTCTCTGTTAGGCAGGGACGGTACACATTCTACCTTCTAGGTCAGGGGTGGGCAAACTCTTTGACTCGAGGGCCACAATGGGTTCTTAAACTGGACCGGAGGGCCGGAACAAAAGCAGCCTGACCATGCTGGCACTCTCATCTTGGGCTGCTGGGGAAGGAGCGGAGGGGAGAGCAAGAGAACTCTCTGCTCTTTTGGCTCCACAGGCCTGATAGAACAGCCGAACGGGCTGGATCCGGCCCGAGGGCCATAGTTTGCCCACGGCTGTTCTAGGTGGTTCAGTGGTGCGTGTGAAGCACTTAGCATAGTGTCCGATACTCGGCGGATACCTGTCCATGACAGCCATGGCAATGAGGTATGAATAGTCTGTTGACTGCGATGACATTTTTTCCTAACTCTGTTAGGTTTAAGTCAAAACAGAAATTTGGCATTTGATCGGAACACAGTAACACCAAATATTAGTTGAAAGTTAGTTCTGAATCATCTGGTGAGAATCCTAACACAACTTCTGAGATCACTATAAAGCTTCCCGAATAAGTAAGTGCATGAGCCCTGATCGATGTGGCTCAGTGGATAGAGCGTCGGCCTGCGAACTGAAGGGTCCCAGGTTCGATTCCGGTCAGGGGCATGTACCTTGGTTGTGGGCACATCCCCAGTGGGAGGTGTGCAGGAAGCAGCTGATCGATGTCTCTCTCTCATTGATGTTTCTAGCTCTCTATCCCTTTCCCTTCCTCTCTGTAAAAAATCAATAAAATATATATTTTTTTAAAAAAATAAGCACATGAGTGACTAGGCAACGAGTGCACGGAACGGGGAAAGGCAGGCGGCAGCTGCGAGGCAAGGCAAGTAGGAGAATAACGGAACGAGAAGAATTATGGGACCTCGCACAAGTCAGTCGGTTTGAAAAGAGTCTCGAGTTAGTTCTATTTCTAATCTTCTGCTTCATAAAAAAAGAAGACAAGACAGAGCACTCGGCTGGGGAAAGGGAGGCACTTTAAATTTCATTGTTTAAACATTTTCTCTGGAAACAAATTACCGGCAGCCATTCGGGTCCCATAAAAGTTGGACGCCGTTTCTTCCCCCACCTCCACCCTGACCACTGATAAGAGGGGCTCACTCCATCACCTGCTCATGCACTCACCTAGCTGCACGTCGGTGGTGAATCGCAGTCTGTGGATCATGCTGACTTTGAATGACTTGTAATGGTGGCTGCTGAGCATGTCCTGCACTGTCGCTATGTCAATTTGCGAATCCTCCTCAAAGACCCCGTCTGCCCTTGAACCTGGGGAGGAAAAAGCAGTTTAGCGCATAAAGATACATGAGGCTTGGTGAATGTTGTCTGCTTAAAATGCTTTGGGATAAATTAAAATAATATGGGCTATTTAATTTGGAGAAGAAAAGGCTGAGCGATGACTTAATAATGCCATTCCAGTAAACAGAGGACGGTAGCATATTAATCACTCAACAATTAATTCCACAAACACGGCCGCTTCTGTGGCAGGCCCTGGGCCAGGCCGGGGGGATGCTGAAGGCGGGAAACACTCTCAGTCTCCACAAGAGAAAGTCAAAACCACAGAGCAGGGGTGGTCACATTTCTCGCTTCTTTTTCTAATATTAATTTTCCTCCTCATGAAAGTAACCCATGCTTCTTGAAGAACCCCTTCCTTTCCGAGATTCTCAAATATCGGCTTGCCTCCTGCGCCCGTTTCCGTGGACGCGGGCACGAGCCAGCTCACCCGCATGGCTAACAGCCTCCCACTGGCCTTCTGGCCACCGGGCTGCCTCTGCGATCCAGCCGCCGCAGGACTCCCCCATTCATCCTTCTAAGGCTTTGATCGTTTATTCACTCATCAAATGTTTAGCGAGAGCTCTGAGCATGCTAAGTACCCTGATATGTGACGCTGGCGACAAGTAAGACAACTGGTTCTGAAAAATCGCCCCTGGCTTCCTGAACGATGCACGCCTTTTTTCAGCCAAGTAGGCAAGACTGTCCATAATCTGGCTGAAACAAACATTTTCAATTTTACTTGTCACTTCTCACATATACCTTCTCTCAGCAACTCCCAGACTCCCCAGACTGCACACAGATGCAGGTTTTTCTACTTCTGGGCCTTTGCTCATGTGGTAGCCTTGGCCTAGAACACCCTTCCCACCCTTACCCTGCACCTGTCACCACCCCCTCCCCCCCCAACCCCCAGGCAGACTAGCCCAAACCCCGCCTTCTGCTGAATTCCATTCCCACTGGACCCTGGGTCCAGGGAGACCTGGGCTCAGTTCCTAGCTCTGCCTCTAACTTGCTGCATGACCTATGGCAAGCGACCGGCTCTCCGCACCGCTGTCTTTGCCATACACAGAATGTCAAAATGTGTTTTAAAAACTAACACATACTACGCTTAATAAGTAGCAGTCATGATTATTAAAAAAATTTTTTTTTAATTGATTTTTTACAGAGAGGAACAGAGAGGGATAGAGTTAGAAACATCGATGAGAGAGAATCATCGACCAGCCGCCTCTTGCACACCCCCTACTGGGGATGTGCCCGCAACCAAGGTACATGCCCTTGACCGGGATCGAACCTGGGACCCTTCAGTCCGCAGGCTGCCGCTCTATCCACTGAGCCAAACCGGTTTTGGCAGTCATGATTATTTTTATTCTACTGTCAGAGGATCACATTCAGCCTGGCACTGGAGCTGTTGAGTGGTTGCTCTTGTCCTAATTCAGAAGCATTGTGAGGGCCAGAAAAGTGTGCTCTTCACCTCTGTAAGCCGTACAGACAACTGAGATGCTCTCACTGAATTCTGCTAAATAATTAGATAATCAAACAGAAGCTAGGGCATGAGGGCTTGATACAGCAGGCATGGTGACGTGCTTTACACATGACAACTGGCTGTCATCGCCATCGGAGGCTTTGGGAATCCGAGGCTTTCGAGGTGAGTCACATGTTCAAGGTCACACTAACCGGAGCTAAACTCTCTCACCCTGTGGAGTTTGAAAGGTGTCGCCCTGAAGGTGCAGCTGCTGGTGCCACCCACCAGGGGAGGGAGCACCTAGGCCTTGTGCTGAGCAGCTAGAGATGGATCCACATGAAGAGCAGAGAGGACTCCTTGGGTAGAGTTGGAGTAGTTAAAACTCAGGATTTGGGTACCAAACAGGAACATCTGCTACCTAACTGGTAGACTGACAACTACCTGCTTTTTCTTCCCGCAGTACTGCTTATAGAATGAGCTTTTTCTTTTTTTAAATCCTCAACTGAAGACATGTTTTTATTGATTTGAGAGAGGACGAGAGAGAGAAACATTGATGTGAGAGAGAAACATGGATTGGTTGGCTCCCGTACATGCCCTGACCAGGGATCGAACCCACAACTTAGGTATGTGCCCTCACCGGGAAATGAACCCACCACCTTTTTGGTGTGTCGGAACAACGCACCAAGCAACCGAGCCACCCGGCCAGAGCCACAGGGCAAGCTTTCAGGTCAAAGTTGGCTCCTGATGCCTTCCCGAGCTCCCGGTAGAGAGTGCGCTGGCTTTCCAAACACGGCACTGATCTCAGCCTGGACCGTGGCGGCCACCACGACGATGCCTCCTCTCACCGAGGACAAGCCTCGCCCTCGGCGGCCAGTCACCGCCTGCCCGCGACGGTCCCATCCCAGGCTGGCACATGCTGCCCTCTGCCCAGGTCACCCTGCTCCCATTCTACTCCCCCTGGCCTATTCCTCCAGGCGCCTCCCTGTTCTTCCTGAAGGGCTTAGCTCAGGTGACACCCCAGGCCCCCAAGTCTAGTTCAGCTCCCCTGTCAGTGCACCCCCTGTTTTCCTTCAGACACTTATCACAGAGAGTACCTGTGACTGTCACCCCACGGGGGCAGGCACGGTGGCTGCTTCACTCGCCCCTGTGCCCAGGCCCTGTGTAGAGCAAGTGCTCAATCAAACGTACTGACGAGTACCAGGCGCCATGTCCGCAGGAAGGCAGGATCAGAGGGGCGGAGGGCCTTCGCCAACGTCACCTGGCGAGGATTAGCAGAGCCGCACCCAGCGTCTGCCAGGGCCACTGGGACCCTGCCTCCCTGCTGTGGATCCCCTGTGCTTCTGGACAGAGACCCACCACCAGGACCGCCATCTCCTGGGGGCAGTGCACATCGCTAACCAAGAGGCTGGTGAGGATTTAGATTTGAATAATCATTCACCTTCTCCAATGCATATCTGACTGAAACAGAACTGCCAAGATGCGTTTATTTTGATGTTAGAGCCTTTTATATATATGAGAACTGTGGAGAAGTTTGATGAAATATTAAAATCCTTTCATGTTTAAAAAAATATATATATTTTATTGATTTTTTTTACAGAGAGGAAGAGAGAGGGATAGAGAGTTAGAAATGTCGATGAGAGAGAATCATCGATCAGCTGCCTCTTGCATACCCCTTGCTGGGGATGTGCCCGCAACCAAGGTACATGCCCTTGACCGGAATCGAACCTGGGACCTTTCAGTCCGAAGGCCAATGCTCTATCCATTGAACCAAACCGGTTTCAGCTAAAATCCTTTCATGTTTTAAAAATAATTTAAAGTCACCTTTTTTTTTTTTTTGAGAAAATGCCATTATTAGATAGATATAACTTAGTTCAAAAATTTCTGTTCTCTTTATTAATAAGTATTTTCTAAATATTGAAGGTTCTTGATTTGGAAAGAGATAATAGTTAATTATACTAAAATGCCAATTACTAAACAAAACAAAAAAACAAACAAGAAAAAAAAACCCCACAAAAAACAAAACAACACACTACACTTAAGAGTTTTACATTTTATGATGTTGGATTAAAACCAATTTAAAAATTACTATAACGTGACATATAATTTTTTACTGAGCAATTTCAATGCCAGCTGCTAATAAAGCATCTTAGCTGTAAATGATAATTCAGATGCTTTTAGATAAAGTGGTGCATAAATATAGTTGGAAATTGATTTAGCTTCTTACCGAAGCTACTGAAGAATGACATATTTTGTTTAATACACCAGCTAATGTAGTCCTAAAAGCTCAAACAAGTGCCAGTTTTCACTCCTAAATTTGCTGTGGGAGATTAATGAAAACTTTATATTTTGCTGAAATGTTAATAATGGGCAGATGAGACGATGGGATTTTAGTGGAGGTCTTAAAGCTATGGAGTAACCGGCAAGGCTTGTCAATTTCCTTATATTAATTTTGCTCAAGACTTATACAGCTGGAGCTGGCTCCACACGCTAATGCTTCTTGCATTGACCTTCTACTCTCCGACAGTGTAAATTCATGTCCCCTGTGAGGATTTCGGTCCCCTGATACTTGGGTGAGCTCTGAGTCTTGCCCGAGCAGACAAGGGGCATGTTTGCTTCCATGATTAGAAGGGCACCAGCACCTGGGGGAGCAGAGAAGGCAGAAACAGCCCTGCACGTGCTCCCAATACATGCTGCTCGCACCAAAGCAGGCCATCTGCTCAGTGGAACGACTTCTGGTCTCGGAGTTCCAGAACCTTTCTCTGTGTAGGTTCAGGGGTGCTGCTTGGAGGGGCAGGTGAGCGTGTGTGTGCGGACCAGCCAGCCTGCGGCCTGCCCCACCCTCAGGCATGGTTCCTGATCTCTGGGAGCTTACAGACTTGCTATGGAACATGAAGAAAACAGTACAAGGCAGAGAGAAATGCCCAACAAACTCTACAGACTCTACCTAAAGACAAACATCTGAAGCAGGCCATTATGTCAAAAGCATGTTTTCCGGGCCGGGAGAGTCTATGACTCGGCATATGCACCTTTACTGCTGACGCCCTTCCAGGAAGGAGCAAACCCAGCCATGCATGGAATACACTCGGCATTGCCCCATGTGCAGATTAAAACTATCACTGTACCACCAACCTCACTTTTAAAACCCACTCCTGTTCAAGGGAAGACTTTTTATCTGCTCAATGTAAAAAAGTAGAGAGAACCAGAATGTCTTAAAAATAAATATATTAACAAAAAAACCAAACCAAACAACACTCCCCAAACTGTTAATTTAATTGAAATATAACCCTTTGGTATTTTGTTAAATTAGCAATTAAGAAGGTCACAAGCAATTAAGTGAAACAAAAGCCACACTGTGCTCATCCACATTAGCGCTGAACTGGGGCTCCTGGTGAATGACAAGATGAATTGTAATGGTGCCTTCAAAGACTTCATGATGTACTTTGTCAAAGTCGGCAGTGTTAATGTCTCTATGTGCCATGGATTACCATAATGTATTGTGTCAAAACGCTCGAGCTGCAATAACTCAAAGATGTATTGTGATAGATCAAATTTTGGGGCGGGGCCTAACGTGACACCGGCACCAGATCTCAGTGGTCTGACAACAGGCTCCGGAAGGATGAGGGAGAGCCCGCTCACAACGGGGATGGTGCCAGGGGCAGCAGAAACCCGAGACGGAGGAGCTCAGCTCTCCGGAGTAAGGAATTAGCTGGGAGGAAACGGGCAATGGTCTTGCTCTTAACGGTGAAGCCGGACCAGGGCGGGCAGGGCAAAGGAAAGCAGAGACGGTGAAGGAGGTGGCAGGGAAGTCTGGGGCTCGCAGCCAGAAAGAAAGAGGTGCTGAGAGAGAGACAGCCAACGGCTAGGAAGTGGCCTTGGGGCTTAATAACACTGGAAAGAACAAGACACAGAGGTCAGAGATGTAGACTCAAATCTTAACTTTGACCCTACGGGTCAAGAGTGGGTCAAAGCCTTGCCCCAGATTCGGTGGCAGGTAGGGGCAGGGGCAGGGGCAGAGCTGGGACAGACCTAGTGGGCTCTGGGCTCCATCTGGTTCCGTCCGCTGTCCTCCCCTTCGCCTCCCATCTCACCACATTCCTACAGGAAGCAGCAGGAGAGAGACTGGGGAACTGTAAACGCTCCACCAGTGGCTCTGGAGTGTAGTCCAGGACTCACGGGAAGAGGGGGAGGGGGAGAGGGCACCAAGAACCCACCAGGGGTCCAAAATCTCAATACTATTTTCATCATGATAACAATAAGACAGTGTTTGCCCTTTTCATGCCTCTTCCCTTACAAGTGCACAAAGCAATAACAAGTTCATCGATGTGGTTCCGAGTCCACATTGCAACTAACCTTTAAGGAAGTATCATTCAAGTCTGGGTATCGTAATGAAAATTAATAGCCCCTGTTACCTGAAAAGGCTATTGAAATACTTCTCCCTTTTCCAACAACACATCTGTGTTAGGCCAAATTTTCTCCATATACTTCAACTGAAACAATGTACGGTAACAGACTGAGTGCACAAGCAGATCTGCAGCCCTCGCTGGTGTGGCTCAGTTGGTTGGAGCACTGTCCCATGCACCAGAAGGTTGCAGGTTCGATTCCCAGTCAGGACACATACGTAGGTGTCGTTGTAGCTTTCTCTCATTGATCTCCCACTCTCCTCGCCCCCCTCTCTCTCAAAATAAAAAAGAGAGTAGATATGCATATCCAGGTGCCTTCCACAAAGTCAGACATTACAGACATTTGCAAAAATATAAAACAGTGCCCACTAGTTCAGGTGGTTAGTCAATAATTTATCTTTCTGATGAAACAAAAATAAATGTTCTCAGGGAAAGGAAACAAAATAAAACAGTCCCAATCTTCTCATTAAAAATTTTAAACAGGTTGTTTTTTTTTCATAAAAATTTATGGTAACACATAATAAATTTATTATTGCTTTTAAATGAATTTATAGATATTTAAACTTTTATGTTTTTATTCCTAATAAGTAGATATAACCCAATAAACAAGCGCTCTTTGGGGTCCTCAATAGTTCGGAGTATAAAGCAGTCCTCAGACCAAAAAGCTGAGAACCTGCCTTTCTTGTCCTAAGCATGTTGTCCTGTCCCTGGGAGTTCATGTGGACAGCCATGATGAGACATGGCTGTCCACATGATGGGGTACAGCTGTGAATCTGTGTTACATACCTGACAAACACAGACAGAAAGCTTCTACACACATTCTAAATGTAACAACCTGCTGTCAGGTGGTCAAGACTAATTCTAACTAACACTGGTTTATAGTTTAAAATAGTATTTTTATTGGAAGGGAGAGAAACACAGGTACACATGACTCCCAGACGAACAGGCACTCCTCATTAAATCAAAGCTCAGAGAGCTTACTACATGCTCCTGGCCGGTGTTTTGTGTTCAGAGATCCAAACTACGTGGGACTTTAACCTTCATTTTATGGTTGGTTCAAGGAGTCGTAGGCTAATCCAAAAGCGCTAATCCAGTTGTAAGTTAGAGCAACTTCAATCTTCCTTCTCCAAAAAGATCGAAGGCAACTCGTAACTCGACCGGAAGACCGATGGCCTTGTTCCATCCTCACCCTCACATTCCCTGCAGCAAGGGGGCGCTGCTGCCTCCCTCGCCTGGGCTAGGAACACAGGAGGGGGCAGGGTCCCGGATGACGGGAAGGGAACAGACAACAGAAAGTAGGTGTGGACAGGGCAGAGGAACAGTGCGGGAAAGGCACGAAGCCCACAAAGTGTGAGCATATACAGAGGGACGGCAAGAGCTGGCCTCTGGCTGGACAAAGCGTGGTGGGGTGCAGGTGAGAAGCTTTCTCCTTAAGGGAGAGGCATGTCCATCTCAGGGCCGGCGCAGAGCCAATCCTGTGGGCGAGTAGTGGCCAGGTGAAGACTAACACCTCCCTGGCCCCTCTGTCATGCAGCCCTATTTGCTACTCCTCACTCAGAAAAAGCCCTACTTCAGCCAAACTGGGCTTTGCTTGTGTTATACCAACTGCCCAGAATGTTTTTGCCATTCTTTAATATTTTTTAACTTCAAGGTAGAGTCTAGATCTAGAATCTTCCGTGACCTCTCTCCTGAAACCCCGAGCCCTGAAGGCTCTTACTGTAAGACTCTTACATGACAAGCATCTGTCCTCCTCTGGTCAATGAGCTCCTTTGAGGGCAGGAACACTCTCCCGGCAGAGCACACAGTAGATGTTTAATAAATGCTGCCGTGGCTTGCACGGTTTGCTGCAACACAGGGTAAGCAGAACACTACCCGAGTCTGTATGCCAGCCTGCATTCATGTGGAACCTAACACACTCTTTCTAGCTTTCCATTCAGACGCCGTACCAGACTGGGGTCCCAGCGCAACAACTATCAGAGCAGTTAACATTTCTGAGTGCTTATGTGCCAGACACGATGCTTAGCCCTCGAAGTAGCTCATTTAATTTTCTCAAGCCCCGTTAAGTAAAATATTATCTCTTTTTTCTAGGTGAGAAAATAAAGGCCCTATTAGTCTAGAGAACGTCATCCTGCTAGTATAGCCATGTAACTAGTATAAGCTGGAACGAGGAACTGTACCCAGGTCGGTCTAATTCCAAAAACGTGCCCTTAACCACGCCACCCTTTGGGTACACGTGCTCCTCAGACGGGCGGGGATGCACAAATCCATGCGCCACCAAAGGATCTAAGGAGAACACAATCATGGCTGGCCTCACCAGAACAAAGAATCAGGGACAGACGCCAATACTCTCTCCTGTAAGACTCAAAGCAGGATGCACGAGTCATGGAGGAAAACTCTCCCTTCGCTTCTACATCCATCACTTTCCCCCCTTCTTCTTCCAAAGGCCTTTTAAGTCCCCAAAGCCTCGTAAGCCCCAAACTTCTCTTCTATTAAACACTTCCCTTTGGCTACCAGTCATCTTCGCTGGTCTCTAAAAAATAATCGATAGGTGATATACTTTAACACAAGCACGCACACACGCATGCGTGCCCCTCTGCAGTAATCTCCGCAAAGCCATCAGGACCACACAGCGGGATCCGCCCTCCACTGAATCTGCCAGGCTGTGGCCGGGCGGAGATCCCCGCTGCCAGGGCCTAATTGATTAAACACTTGGAGTTAGGGCCTTTCCACAGGGAGACCGCAGCCTCTCCATAAATCAGAGCAATCCTGTTTTATGAGCGGATCAGAAAGCAACGGGTTCAGGTTTCCGGAATTTCTAAAAAGACCAGATCATGGAGGGGGGCCTGTAGGCTCTGATTCTAGGCGCTGCCATCCCTCAGCCTCTTTCCTCAGCACCCCCCACCCCCTTGCTCATTTCACTCCGCTCCATTCATTCATTCCGAGCAGCCCCTTGTCCCGGACCATCTCCTCTCATCATTATCTGACTGACTCCTTTGTATGCTTCCTCAAGGAAATTTTCCCCTCCCGCTCTCACCAGCTCCGGCCCCTGCTGTACCCCCTTCACAGCTGTACCTTTTCACAACTCGGGGCTCCTCTCCAGCGCCCAGCACGGTGGCCGGCCAGCGGAGGATGCCATCAGTGAACAAATGCGTGCCCAGAGTGAAGCCGGCCACCGGTTGAGGATGATGGATGGCCATTCGGGGTCTGAACCACTGATTCATCGCAGGTTTGCTTGGAATTTGGGTTGATGACGGAATTCCCATCACTTCCTCTTCCTCTGATAATGCTTTTGCTACTATTCAAAATGCAGGTAGAGCAATGGGGTCCTCTAAGGAGCCTGGCCACTTTTGATAATTTTCAAGTCAAAATGCAATATTTGTTTACAACAACAAAACAGTTCTTTGTTGTAAGAACTGTTACATCTCATCAACGCTGAGGCATCGCTCCCCTGACTCTGGGGTCAGGGATGAGGGCACACGCACTGGAAGAACCCTCCCTCGATCAGGGAAGTCACGGCAGTAATGTCCCCGATGCATCACCGAACCATTAGCCAGAGGCTGCAGGCAGAGTCTGGGGCCAGGCGCCGACCAGCGGGATACAAATCCCTGTGCCCTCACTGAGAGCCCATTCGGGGTTTGTGGCTCGTCAAACATGTTTCCTTACTGCTCTAATGTACCAGTGTATCGCTTAATGAAAGTTCTTAATTGTAATTCAATTAATTACATACACAGAGTCCCCAATTACATTTTCCAATAAGACATTGGCTGTGGTACAGGTCTAAATGCACTTAACCAATTTTAATATATTAAGACCAATTTCCCTTGAATACTAATTACTACCTAATGATAAAATGAAAAGGGGGGGGGGCTTTCAAGGAAGGGAGAGAGTGAAAAATGCAACTCATGTGGAATTTTTCAGCGCACATAGCACAGTTCAGACCCTCATTACTGGAGAAGTAGGTGTGGACGGGGCACACTTGCTTCTAGTAGCAGGTCAGCACTGGTTTGTGCCTGGGTATCACCTATCCCCGTGCTGGCCACTGCCCAAAGGGCCTGTGGGAAGCCTAAGAGACTAGAGGGAAGACAGGAATAAGGAGGGAGAAGGCCAGCACACACATGCGCAGACCGGCTGTGGTGTTTCTGGGCACCGGTGCTGGCCTTGTGTCTCAGGCACACAGACAGACACTAGGAATGGCCAATACTTGCGTTTTGCATTGTACTCACCTATGTGCTTTCTGTTACTTTACTATTTATTTTTAAAATCTTTATTGTTGAGAGTATTACAGATGTCCCCTCTTTTATCCTCCACAGCCCCCCTCCACCCAGTTCCCGCCCCACCCCAGGCCTTCACTACCTTACTGTCTATGTCCCTAGGTAAGATCTTTGGTTAGTCTCTTCCCACTCCTCCTCCCCCAATTCCCTCTCAGATTCGCCAGTCTGTTCCATGTTTCCATGCCTCTGATTCTGTTTTATTCACCAGTTTATTTTGTTCGTTAGATTTATTGTTCATTTATTTTGATTTTTAAATTTGATTGTTGTTAGATATGTTATTTGTTGCCGTTTTATTGTTCATTTTCTTAATCTCTTTTTTATTCAATAATACCCTTCAACATTTCATATAATACTGGTTTGGTGTTGATATACTCCTTTCCTTTTTTCTTGTTTGTGAAGCTCTTTATCTGACCTTCAATTCTAAATGAGATCTTTGCTGAGTAATCTTGGTTGTAGGTCCTTACTATTCATCACTCTGAGTATTTCTTGTCACTCTCTTCTGGCCTACAAACTTTCTGTTGAGAAATCAGCTGACAGTTGTATGGGTACTCTTTTGAAGGTAACTGCTTTTCTCTTGCTGCTTTAAGATTCTCTGTCTTTAATCCGGGGCATTTTAATTATGATGTATCTTGGTGCGGTCCTCCTTGGGTTCCTCTTGTTTGGGACTCTCCGTGATTCCTGGACTTGTAAGTTTATTTATTTTTTTCCCAGCAGGTAGGGAAAGTTTTCTATCATTATTTCTTCAAATAGGTTTTCAATATCTTGCTGCTCTCTTTCATCTCCTTCTGGTACCCCCAGAATGCAAATGTTGTATTGAAGTTGTCCTTGAGGCTCCTTACACTATTTTCTTATTTTTGGATTATTTTTTCTTTTGATTGGGTGTTGTCTGCTTCCTCACATTCCACATCATTGACTTGATTCTCAGAATCCTCTACTCAGCTGTTGAATCTTTGTAAATTGTTCTTTACTTCAGTTAGTATGTGTGTAATTTCTGACTGGACCCTTTTCATGTTTCTGACATTCTCACTATGATCCTTGAAAGTCTCATGAAGATCACTGAGTAACCTTATAACCATGGTTTTGAACTCTATATCCAGTAGTTTGCTTGCTTCCATTTCTTTCATTTATGTCATGTTTATTTCCACATTTTGGCTGCTTCCTTGTGTTTGTTTCTATGTATTAGAGCTACTATGTCTCCTGGTAGAGAGGCCTTGTGTAGTAGATGTCCTGTAGGGCCCAGTGGCTCAGCACCCTCAGGCACCTGAGTTGGGTGCCTCTAGGTGTGTGGGCTGTGTGCACAGTCTTGTAGTTGTGCATTGACTGCTATTGGTGTCTTTGAGAGGAGTTGGCCTCCAGGCTAACTGGCTGTGAGGACCATCTGCAACTGCAGTAGGGGAGTTGCTTTGCAGGAGGCGAGGCCCAGTTGTAAAGAAGGAAGGCTGGTGGTAGTGCCAGGTCTTGGGCCTTTTATCGATAGGTTTGAGGCACGCTATCATCAGCTGCAGCTTGTTTGAGAGATTTTATCAAAGTCTGAAGCATGAAGCAGGACAGGCCATTCATATGGAAAAGTAGCTGTAAACAGCTTGGGTGAATCTGCAAATTGTATGTGATGGGGTCTCACGGAATCCCTAGGACAGAGCAAACAGATACAGCTACCAGTCAACCCTGCGACAGGGAAGGTCTGCGAACACCCCTGTCTGGGAGAAAGCTGCCCCTGAGTTTCTGCCCAATGCCAGAATCCCTGTATGTATCTGGGTCCCCCAGAGCCACCTGGTACTGGAGTTCAGAGGAATGGAGTTCTGAGAACATTCGTGTGCCTGGGTGTTTGGCAGCCTCCGTGTCCCTCAGCCACAATCCCTGCTGGCTTTTACAACCCACAGTTACAGGGACTTCTCTTCCCAGCTCTGGGACCCTGGGATGGGTGCTTGGGAAACCTTGCTCCTTACTAATGGACAGAAGACATGGTTTCCCAGGCCCCCAATGATAATTCATGTGATAAGCAAATCGCCCCTCTAAGTATCAGTTTCTTCTATAAATTACAGATGATGACCACCCTGGCCTAAAAGGTTGTTATAAGGAGACCATTGGTATCTTATTTAGATCTCAAAAAAACCCCCACAAACTGTGAAAATGATTCAACCACCTCCTTTTACACGGGAAACTCAGGCTCAAGAGAGGATGTGATTTGCCCAACGTCAGAGGCTGCAGTGGTTCACCCAGGTCTGCCTGATTCTAAAGGCTGGGCTTTTTAAGCATGATGCGGAACTGCTGTAAGGACAGGCTACTGAGTGTAAGACAGGAAAGACACTGTGTCTGACATTTTGTTGGTATTCCATAAAGCCAGTGGAATTTCAGGCCTATTTTAGTTCCAAGTGTCTCTCTTAAAGCTGAGGGAAGAACAAGTTGGTTCATGCTGCATCTTTCTTCCAAGGACCTGAAGGGGTTACCCACACATGATTAGTGGATAAGAGAAAAGGTCACTGGCAACATCTGGCAGAAAAGGCAATCGAGGCTCAGTTTGGTGCCGGGATTCACACAGATGTTTGGACAAGAATGGCAGTCGTCCTACATCACATCTTCTCCATAATGCACTCATGCTTCCTTCTGGTCGGATTCCAGCGTGCAGCAGACACTTGGCTGAAGGATGTAGTAGATTATCAGACAAGAATCCAACTGGAAAGCTCAGGACTCTGGCTTGTCATTTTCTTATTTAGGCCAAGATCCAAGTACAAATGTTAACTCTCAGTCCCTAGGCAGAAACTCTTGTAGTATCAGCTTCATTTGCAAGCTTCTTCCCCCATAGAGTGCAAAGACAATTGTCATCAACCATCCTCAGGGTTGAAAAGGTAGGTTGTTTTGTCAACAATCTCAGGGTGGGCTTTGAAATCAGACAGCTGACTTAGAATTCTGATTCTATCATTTATCAGCAAGCTAACTTTGGGCAAGCCATAACCTCTCTCTATAGTTAGAATAACATCTATAGGATGGTTGTGAAAATTACAAGAGAGCCCTTTATAAGGATGTCTAGGACAATTCCTTACAATAGAAGACCTGAATAAATAACTAAAAAACATCTTTTGATGTCAATGATATAAAAAGTGAAGCCCCATTCCTTCTCAGAATAAAAACGAAAAGGCTATATACATCCAACCTATTGCAGTCTCCCCATCAAACGGTTTTACTTACAAAGTGCACACCTCTTCTAGAATACTAAAACACGCTGGCTGGAAAGCACCCTGCTCCTAGGTTCTCTGGTCCTGTGACCGATTCACAGACTTGCTGCGTTCACCACCCTCTCTCCCTCTCCCCATCACACACCTCCTTCAGGGGCCTGACAGTCCGATTCTAGATCTCCTCAACTGTGGCCTCTCTGCTCTGTCAGCCAGATATGCTGCCCTCCCTCTCTCCCTCCCTTCCTCCCTCCCTCTCTTCCTTCCTTCCTTCTGCACTTTTACCATTTATTCATCACAGTTAACATTTATTGAGTGTTTACTGTGAGCCAGGCAGCATTCTAAGAGCTTTATGATTATTAAAACTCCCTGAATCCTCATAACAACCTTATGAGGGCAGACGGAGAAGTTAAACTGTACCAGGTCACACAACCCAGTAAGTGTCAGGGGCAGCATGTGAATTGTCTGTTTTGATATTATTTTCTTAAACACTGAATAATAGATGCTCATAATTTAGTCCACTTCCAAATTAGCTTTAAGGATAGCAAACCTGTCCTGATAGAATATACCAACAGAAGGTTTAAAAACTTGCTTTTGAGAAATTTTAAAACCTCAATCTAACTTTTTCATAGGTAGCTACTAGAAAACAATACTTGGTTCTTGACTGAAATTGCTATTTAAATTTTTTTAAAATTAAAAAAACTTTTTCTATAAGAAGAATGAACTGATTTTATAATTTACTTCCATTTTACAAAGACTAGTTATAGTATTCTATTGATTCCAAACCATTCACTGCCTCGTGCCCTTTGTAAATGCTGGTAAAGTCTTCTTTCACTACCACAACGATCTTAACTCAGAGTCTAAGAACTGGAATTTCTTGCCAATCCTTTAAGATGGGGCTGCCAGAGCTCACAGATGTCACGCAAGTCACGTAAGACTGAGCTCATGCTTAGAAGTACAAGTAAGAACAAGAGCCCAGATGCCAAAGCTTTATCCGCCACACAGCTGCTCTTTCCTCGTATAAGAAAGTTGGGTCTCATCTTAAAAACAAAGAAACCAACAAATTTGGAGTCACAGTATACTGTGTAATACTATGCAACAGCTAAAAAAAAAAAAAAAAGTAAAATAATATGCGGATTAATAGGGAATAATCTCTACAGTGTTTGTCAAAATGATAAAATAAAAATGGAGAACACTGATGACAATCTGCTGTCATTTGTTTTTTAAAAGGGAGGAATACACATGTGTGTGCATACATTCTTGCTGTCTCTTGGTATCTGTGTGCGATTGGCTTCAGGACTCCAGGTGGAAACCAAAATTTGTGGATGATAAAGTCACTTACATAAAATGGTGTAGCATTTGCATATAACCTTCGCACATCCTTGCCATAAACTTTAAATCATCTCCAGATTACTTATAATACCTAATACAATATAAATGCTATGTAAATAGTTATACTATATTGGTTAGGGCAGTGGTCGGCAAACTCATTAGTCAACAGAGCCAAATATCAACAGTACAATGATTGAAATTTCTTTTGAGAGCCACATTTTTTAAACTTAAACTTCTAACGCCACTTCTTCAAAATAGACTCGCCCAGGCTGTGGTATTTTGTGGAAGAGCCACACTCAAGGGGCCAGAAAACCGCATGTGGCTCTTGAGCCGCAGTTTGCTGACCACGGCCATAGACCAAAAGGTTGTGGGCTTGATTTCCAGTGAGGACACTCATGTGTCTAGGTTTCGGGTTCGATCCCCCGCCTTGGTATGTATGGGAGGAAACTGATAGATGTTTTTCTTTTCTCTCACACTGATGTTTCTCTCTCTCTCTCTCCTTTTCCTTCATCCTTCCTCTCTCTCTAAAACCGATTAAAAAACCCCCACCATATCTTTGGGTGAGAGGAGAGAGAGAGAGAGAAGGAGAAGGAAAAAGAGGGAGAGGGAAAGGGATAGGGATAGGGAGAGAGATATCCTTTAAAAAATTAAAGAAAATGACATGAAGGGAGGGATGACCCCTTAACACCAGGTAAGAAAATCAGATAAGCAAGATACAAAGGAATGTGTTGTTGTAATTCTTCCTTGGGTGTGATCAGTCCAAAGGATTATGAAACTAGGAGGCACTCTCATGATGTAATTGGTACCTATGTGAACTTGTCCTTATTACTTGCTTTATTTTTCTTCTTAGAAAGTCATGCATGCTTATTTTAGAAAGTATAAGTATAAAGAGGATGAAAAATGAATCATCCAGAACCTTGCTAACCAGAGACAACCACTATTAATATTTTGGCATTTTCCTTCTATGTTTTTGGTTTGTTTGTTTTGATTTTACATAGTTGAGACTCTAGCTGTGTTATTTTGTAACCTTGACAATGTGCCCTCTTAATATTACATCAAAGTTATTTTTCTCCTAATGAAAACTCTTGGTAAACACAACTTATAATGATTAAAAAGTATTCCACATCTCCTGAGATGGCTGTTCTCCTTTTATTCTGTTATTGTGGCAAATTATACTGACTGGGATTTTTTTATTGCTAAACTAAACCTTGTACTCCTAGAATAAAACCAACTTGGGAATGTCACATTATCTACATAATAAAAGAGTAACATGCTAATTGACCATACCTTTGCAATACCCACCAGCCAATCAGTATGCAAATTACCCCAACAAAGATGGTGGGTTAATTTGCATATGCAGGTGCCAAGCGGCCAAGGGTGGGGCATTCTGCAGTACCCCAGCTACTCCAGGCTTCTGGCAGCTCCAGCCAGATCAAAGGCAGTGCTGGCAGCCAGGGAAAGGAAGGCCCATTCTTGCACAAATCTTCATGCACCAGGCTTCTAGTTTTAATATAATGCTGAATTCAGTTTGTTAATATTTTGTTTAGGATATTTGCATTTATATAAGATTGATCTGAAAATATTTTGTCTTGTATGGTCTCTATTAGGGTTTGGTAAAATTATTACTGCCCCTTAAAATGAATAGGAGAGTGTAACCTCTTTTTCTACTCTTTTGAACAGCTGATATCAGACTGGACTTGTTTTTTCCTTAAGTGTTTGATAAAACTAGCCAGTAATGTTGTCTGGGATCGAGTTTTCTTTATGTCAAGGTTTTTAATCATGAACTCAATTTTTAAAAATAGTTATGAGAATATTCAAGCTTCTATTTCTTCTTGTGTCAATTTTGGTAAGTTGTTTTTTTCCCTAGGCTTTTTTCCTTTTTCATCTACATTTCACAATATTTGGTATGGAATTTTTCAAAATAATCTTGTATTATCTATTTCATGACTGCATATCTGTACCATACCTCTTTTTATTTCTGTTATTATTTGTGTTTCTCTGTTATTTGTTTTTCTTCCATGTTTCTAATCCATTTCCTCAGAGGTTTAACAAGTTTGTTTAGTCTTTACAAAGAACCATGTTTGGTTTTGATATCCTTAAATTTCCTATTTCATTAGTTTCTGCTCTATTGCTTCCTTCCTTTTATTCTCTCTAGTTTTCTTTTCCTGTTTGTTTTCTAATTTCTTGAGCTAAATGCTTTAGCTTATTAATTTTTGGCCTTTTTAAAAAATATATGAATTAAAAAGCTATAAAATTTTCTTTAAATATTGGAGCCTTCAAATTCAAATGATATCAGGACAAAATTGGTCCTAGCTGTTAATCTTTCCTCTGTTAGTTCAATCTTCTCTCAGATATCGGCCATTAATAATTTTCTATGATTTGTATATTTTAATCAGTTTTAATTATTACTCAGTTTTGCCTTTACCAAAAGGTGATGCCCTGCATAATTTTCCCATATAGGGGTACTATATAGATACTATACATAGAAATATTATAAACATCTAACACCTATCATTATACATAAATCATTATTGCATTTTAAATCTTTCCTCGAGATACATTTCCAAAAGCAGAAATGTTGTTACACACTGAGCCCACCTCACCTTCCTGGTGAGTTTTGCACATGCCTCCCCTGGTTAAAGAGCAGCAGCCTTGTGCACAGGGTCAGTGACATGACGAAAAAACTGCCATTTATCCACTCATTCAATCTACAGGATGGGGCAAAAGTAGGTCTACAGTCATTCCTATGGAAAATAATACAATAATTTATAAATGATACAAGAATAAACTGTTTCACGAGCTCACAACCATAAACCTACTTTTGCCTGACGCTATACGTTTACTAAGCTTCTATAGTACATGGCCTATGGGGGGGGGGGTGAGGAGTAAATACTGGTTAAATTAATGAAGGGCAACTTGGTATGGATCAGGGAGACCCTCACAGACCTGGGAATTCTTGTGGGAGAAAGATAATTGAGGAGAATATATAATTATAAACAGAAATATATATGCAATGAATTAAAAAGTAGTATGTTCTATGTATAACGGGGGACCCAAATGAGGAGGGAAGGAAGACCACAGGTGGCCTCTTTGAAAATGTGACATTTAGACCGAGACGAAGGATGACAAACAGCCCGAGTGGGGGGAAGAATGCTCCGCCCAGAAGACACGGCCTGGGGAAAGGCCCGGAAGCAGAAAGAGGAGAGCTGGCCACACAATCTCCATTTCTACACGCCACTTGCTCCTAAAGTCGTTGGGAGTATAGAGGAGAGGAATGGCAAAGATTCACAACTCAGAAACTCAGAAGGGAGAGTGAAAGGAAACTAACCGGAGTTTTAAAGAGGCTTACAAGGTAGCACTAGGAACACTACACTGCCTCCTGCTAAAACATGCATATGGTCAGAACTTTCTAAACCGTGATGTCTGTTTACACAGCGATAGTAATAGGTCCAGTTGCTTATATACAAAATAGCCTTCACCTCAGCCAAGCCTCCTATTTCTGAGCTGTTTTCCAGGACTGATCCTAATTTAGGAAGATACAGTTTAATTATATATATATATATATATATATTTATATATATATATATATATATCACAGAGAGCTAAACAGGATGCAGACTTTTTACAACCCCCTCCCCCCTCCAAAAAAAGCATGAAATTGATCACTCCATTTTGGGATCCACTTTTGGCAGGAAGGCTGAAGTCTGCCTTGAAAAACGGTTACGTGACATCTGCCTAGGGAAACCGGACCAGTGTCCCCCCCACGTGACTTCTAAGCGTGTTTGAACGCACAAAGCAAGCATGGAGCAGGGAGGCCAACGTACTGTTCTCGCGGACCAGGCAGAACTCCCACACGCTCTGGCTCTCCAAAGTGCTCTCCAGGTCCACGGCGACATTGGGCTCGCTCTGCTTCTCCAGGCGGTACTGAGGGCCTGGAAGATCAAAGGGGCAGGAGGAGGGGGGAAGTCTGAAACAGTGAATTTAACATGAAAAAACACCGAACACTGGCAAAAAGCTGTTAAAGCATTAGGAAAATGCTGACGTCTGGTTTGAGGGTCTGGCCATCCAAGGTGGGAAGGGTTTGGGTATTTTTCGCACAAGGTTTCACACACTTGTCTGTTCTATTACCAGGTCTGATTTCGCTCAGTTCTCCCCGAGGTGAGAGGTAGATGGTTTTTGAGCCAGACTGACCTGGAATCACAACATAGCTACATGGTTTCTCACATGTGAGCCGTTAACCTACCTTTTTCTGAGCCTGTTTCCTCATAAGGAGCGCTTATCACCTTGCAGGCTTATTATGAACAATAGAGATGAGGTACCCTAAGGAGGTAAGTACTCTAAGTAAGAAAAAATACTCATTCCTACAAAAAAGTATTTATAAATAATCATCAAATAAGAATGAATAATCAATTCTAAGCAGGAATAAGGTGTGTCTACTATGGTAACAGCCCCCAAATTCCCTTTTTAAAAAACAAAACAAAATTCAGGTTTCTGGGTTACCATGATAGAAGGACAATGGATGCTGATTCATGTTTTTTGTTGTTGAAACATTTGTGAAAACACAAAGATAAAGGTTTAATAATCCTGGAAATCTGGAATCCTAGACATGCCTGTCGCACAGGGGATTCTGGCAGATTTTAATGAAACACTGGGGCGTTTTATACATTTACTCATGTATTTCTTTGTCAAGCCAAATGGCAGTCTTGTTCTTCTCAGATAACACCTAACGGGTCCAATGATCAGAGGCAAAAGACTGCTCCCTGGTGCGAATGGGCACTGAAAAGATCGGAGACGTACTGTCTGGGCCAGGGAAGGCGGGCTTGGTCAGGCGGGAGGGGAGAGGGGAGGGGAGCACAGAGGCCTCCCGGGCAGACCACACGTTTGTAGGCTGTTCTCCAGCTGTGGTCTCTGCCAGTCTCCTCCCTTCTCAGGCGACGCGCCTCACTCACCCCAGCCATTCTCCTCGCCCATACACTATGCTCACTGCAGTTTCACGGTACGTCTGAAGTGTTCTCTAACTTAATTTCATCAGTGCTCTGCCAGTTCTCAGAGTTCTTACATACATTCAGTACTTTTTTTTTTTTAAACAAAATTTACAGCTTTTAGACCTTTATAAAGTAAACAATGCTCAAAACACATGTATTTAAGCAAGTACACACTCAGAAGTCAACACCATTCTTGTAAACTCTCATACACTATATTCAGGTCAAGGATGTACCCATTGCAACCTTACACATAGTTCAGTTTAATAATAAAGGTGTAGAGATGCAGGTAATTCGCGGTCTCTGCTACCTGTCACCCGTCTGTGATGACGTCTGCCAATCACCAGGCACACTTGCTGCCGGTCACTGCAGCCTTCGCACTCACTGGGGGAAGTAACCCCAGGAAGGTCAGGCCCCGCTGGACTTGAAGAAAACCTCGCTGGTGAGAGATTCCATGCCCCCTCTCCTTTCCCTCCTAATAGCCACGGTCACAGCTGGGGCGTCCTCACCCCTGAAACTGGAGAGCTGCTTTCCAAGACACTGGCCTGCTATATGAGCTCTCATCCCCAATAACTCCCAGCAACAGTGCGCGGGGCACCGACACCCACTTCTGTGAATTTACAGTGATATCTGGGTACAAAGTTTAGCTATAATAAATCATTTTTTTCATGATCGGGAACAACTGAGATGTAATAAAATACTGTGAAATACCTGGTTAAACAAAAGATTGTGAAGTACCGTGAAGATATTAATGGTAATGTTGCAAAAATATTCAACCTTATGAAACACTAGAGGCCTGATGCACAAAATTCATGCACTGGAGTTGAGGGTAGGGCGGGGCGGGAGGGGTGTCCGACTGCCACTTTAAGCCCTAAACTGGCAGTCGGACATCCCTTTCACAATCGGGTACCCCCTCACTCTTAACTGCCTGCCTACTTGCTTCTTACTGTCCACCTGTTTGCTCCTAGCCACCTGCTTGCCCGCTCCTTAGTGCTGCTGTGTAGGCAGAAAAGGCTCCCGCCACCACCCCTGTGCTCACCAGCTGTAAGCCCAGCTTCTGGCTAGCAGTGCTCCAGCTGTGGAAGCGCACTGACCACCAGGGGGCAGCTCCTGCACTGAACATCTGCCCCCTGGTGGTCAGTGTGTGTCATAGCGACTGGTCATTCTGGTCATTCAGCTATTCCAGTGCATGAATTTGTGCACTAGTGGGGTTCCTCTGCCTGACCTGCGCCCTCTCACAATCTGGGACCCAACTGGTGAATGATCAGCGATGGGGTGGGACTGTGGGAGGGCTCCTGGGTGTTTCTGGTCCATCTTGCCCAGTCCTGATCGGGGCTGATCAGGGTTGATCAGGGCCAGGGAGGGACTGTGGGAGGGCTCCAGGGAGTGTCTGGCTCGTCTTGCCCAGTCCTGATTGGCCAGACCCTGGCAGCAAGCTAACTTCCAGCAGCAAGCTAACTTACTGGTCAGAGCATCTGCCCCCTGGTGGTCAGTGTGTGTCATAGCTACCGGTTGAATGGTTGAACAGTCGATGGTCGCTTAGGCTTTTATATATATTAATGTTTATAATATGTCATTTTATGAAAACAGAGAATTATAACAATATGTGCAGAAGGATTGCAATTATGAAAAATATATCTAAAGTCACAGGGGGAAAAATACTGAAAGGTTATTTCCAAAATGTGAGTAGTGGTCATAGTGGGAAAATGAGTGCTTTTCTTTCTCTTTGGTATTATTCCGTATTTTTCATATTTCCTATACTAAATAAAGGCTACTTTTATAATTTATTAAACATCATATATACTTACAAGCCCTCTGTTTTTTTACTATGCCATTTTTCTGAGGATACTATAATTATCACACATCATGACATCTGCAATGGGTCTTTCATATGCAAAATTTAATCCAAATTAGACATTAACTGTTTATGTAGATCGATATTTTCATTTTAAGTAACCCTGCAACCTAGCACGCTTACCGTGACTCTAAGGGCAGTGTACAGGGCGTGGGGCTTCTCGAGCTGTCTACCTGACAGCTGGATTAAAGCAAGCCACCCCTTTCCTGACCGCTGGGAGCCACCATGTGGCTGCGTTAGGGTGGACTTCAGGTTGGTCTTCTTTGTACACTTTCTCCTTCCGGGCACTGCAGCTGCCTGGCGAACGTGGAGGAGGGAAACCAGGGTAGGTAGGGGGTACTAAGAAGGGTCCTGTATCCCTAAACACAAGTGCCTGCATCACTCTCAAAGCCATAAATGCCATCATTCAACATTTACTTTCTTGTTTCTTGGGTGTTGCAGATATTTCTACTGAACTAATTTGTTTTTGGAAAGTAGCTTTAGGACTTTCCCCTTGAAGCTTAGTATGATGATGACTCTCATCTACTGAATGACCATGATATGCCAAGCGCTCTATATATGTTACCTTACTGTGTTCGCAGCAACTCTGAGAAGGAGATATTATTATCCCCCTCTGCCAGACGGGGTCCCTGAAGGATGTCAGGATGAAGTAACTTGCCCAAGATCACAAAGGTCGGAAGTACGAACAGAAAAATGAAAGCCAAGGATCTTTGACTATAAAGCCTATGTGTTTTGAACCTTCCTTTCTCTTGAAAACTATAAATTACCGGCCAATTATAAAGAGGCCATAGTTTATAGCATAAGTATAGATTTTTATAGATTTGTGGATTCATTTGGGTTCTGAATCACTTAACTTCTGGTTTCTATGAATTTAAAATGAAAATGATCTGAAATAATTTATTTTAATGAAACCCACACATACTAAATATCCCACGCCATGGCTGTATCCCCGGTCCCTGTGAGGACAGAATCGCCTTATCTTCCCATCCATCCAGGAAGGCTACCTCCCGCCTGTCCTTAAAAATATTCCTGTGTGTGCCCAGTCTTGTTAGTAACTAAAATTTTGACTGTCACCTGCTTTGGGTACTCTGCTCTTCCATAAAAGCTAAAGAGCAACTTGGAAACCTACTTTTGAACTTAGCAGACAACGGATGGGTCTTGACTTCGGGGAAGGTTGAAGGCTGACCTGTAGGCGAGACTTGAGATCTTAACCCAAATGGACAACTCCCCGTTCCAAAGATCCATTTCTCTCTTAACTCTTGCCCAAACACTGGGCAACTTATCTCACAAAGAAAGACTATTTTACTCATCTCCCCCCCCTGAAGAATTCAGATTGACAACTTCAGCCATGTTGTATAAAGGCAGGGGAGAGATGAGAAGCAATACAGCGCGCGGACGAAGGGCATGGACCTGGGGCCAGATTGCCTTGGTCTGCCCTGGCTGAGTCCCACCTCGGAGGCCTGTGAGGATTCAATGAGCTATAGCTGTAAAGCAGTTAGAACAGGGCCTGGTGCATTAGTAGTGCTATTTAAGTGTCAGCTATTATCACTCCTCATCATCAGACGGGAACAATACTAAGATCAAGTAACATAACATAGCAGGGCCTACTCTGTGCCAAGAACCATGCAGATCTTTTCACTGACTGTCACCCTGGGATTAAAGAGTGCGCGTTCTGTTCTGTGACTCACAGAGTCTTAAGATAACCCGAGCAACGTCTCACAGAAAGTGGTGGAACAAGGATTCATACCCAGAGCTCTCCAGGCCTGCACTCTACACTGCACACGAACCAGAGTGCCTTGTTCATAACAAGGACTTAATAAATGTCTGCTGATTATAATCAAGATTATGACAACCCGGACTTATGACAACAAGATTAGGCCAGATCCAACTGTGGTTTCTATAACACGCTTGTTTAATTTTTAGGCAGCTGACATGGGAGGAAAGAGAAAACAGCAGCCAAATCCACTGAAAAAAAAAAAAGACAAGCTGTGAGGTCAGTTTCTTTGAATGTACTTCTGCCAAAGAAATGATTCCATAAAATACAAAAGGTGCTTTCACGCCGAACAGGACATAGTTCTCAAGGCAACAGCCACCCTTTGGAGCGAGGTTTTAAAATGTCACAGCTGCGCGAAGCCGCACGCCCCCCCCCCTTCACGGCAGGCAGCGGGACACGAAGGGAGGTTCTGGGAAGCCGCTCCTCTGCGGTGACAGGGAGCTGTGTCGGGCACTGCGGTGACGCATTTATTGCAGTAACGCCACGCCACCAAATGGGCCAGGACAAAATACTGCTCCGGGCGCGTTGGGAGGGTTCCAAGTCCTAATACTCGAGCGGGATTTTGGCAAACATCTCAGTGCATAAATTTCAAAGAAAGCCTGTAGTATCTGCTGGGAGGGGGGTGCATACACGCTAGTCCAGTTTTCCCGGTCTCTTTAATCCTCGACTGAAACATAAAAGGCGTCGTATGCAATACCTTGATAGCTGAGAGCCAGCTGAGAGTTCAAGTGCAATGGGGAATGAGTGGAGAGGCCCAGGGGGAAGCCACACCATCACCGCCCCCCCAATCATTCTGTGCCTCGTTTCTAAAGGCCCACAGGTTCCTTCGGACCTCGGCAGCAGGAAGCACTGTACTTCCTTGGAGCAATGGGTTTGCTCTCCTGTATTTTTATTTTACTTATTCTTAAAATGTTTTTTATTGATATTTTAGAGAGAGAAAGGGAGAGAAATAGACAGAAACATCGAGGAGAGAGAAACATCATTGACTGGCTGCCTCCTGCATGCCCCTTCCTGGGGATGGAGACTGCACCTCGCGCATACGCCCTGACCAGGAATCGAACCAGTGACCTCTTGGTTCCTGGCTTGACGCTCAGCCTCTGAGCCACACTGGCCGGGCTCATCTGTATTTTCAGACAGCTGAACATAAATCATGTAACTAACTGATACTGTGGCCCTTTCTCCTTTGCCTTTCATTAGGAAGTTCCGCTCCAAACGTGTGGCCTGAGGGTGACCAGGTGCACGTTTCTGTGGCATTCACCCTCTGGATCTTTATTTTCTATTTTCCTTGATGTCATTTCCAGCGCCTGTATTTGAGGACAAATGATAAAGTCAGAGGCTGACCCCCTTCCTGCCAACTATTTTCCACTGGCCAGCTTAAAGAGCTGCTTTAGTCTGCAAGCAGCCGGAAGAAGGCTAAGCGTGAGCAAGTAAGAGGCAGGCTGGGTTTTTGAGCAGAAAACTGGTGTCTGCACCCTCTCAGGGGGTAACAATGCATTCTGGGAAAGTTACTCATCTCCTGTGTGTTTTCTCCTCTGGAGAACAAGGATAACAGAACTCCCCTCAGAAGGTCGCTGTGAGGATTGAGACAATCCTCGACTCTCTTAGCGAAGAGCTCAATGAGGGCCGCTACTGCTATTATGGCAAGTACAGGCCCGAACAGAGGCCACTGTGATGCGGTGCAGGCAGATCCCTGGTCCAAAGTCACAAAGACTAACAGCCCCATTAAGGGAAGAGACACGTGGCGGGGAATGCTGGCATCAAGTGTCCAAGGCGGGCGTGTGGGGTGGGAGGGGGAGCATGTCCGTTAAACGAGTCTGCCTTGAAGCCACCGCCAGCATTTCAGCCTAGAGACTTGCTCAGCAGCCAGGATTCCTCAAGCTCCCTAGTCTCCCAGGTCCTACAAACACGGTCTGAAAGTGGTGAGGAAATGCCCAAACCCACAGAGATCCAGAAGACAGATGGTGTTATAATGCCATCCGTCCATCCAGTTAACAAACGTCTTTTGAACATTGACCGTGTCGCAGACACAGGTGAGTAGTCAGTGCTCCCTGCCCGCAAGCAGGCTGGGGGGCGGCAAGACACACAGGAGCAGGTAAGTCACCAAGACCCAGCAGTGCTCTTCCCCTGGCCGGGACAGGGTGCTGCGGGAACACAGGAGAGGGGGAAACATCTGAAGGCCGTCTTGAGGGAGGACTTGCAGCCAGGGGAGGAAGAGGGAATTAGGGAATTCCCAGAGGAAACGGCATGTGCAAAAGGCCCAGGGGATGCTTGACCCAGCCTGTTGGTCAAGGTTTGGATTCTCTCTTACGCTAACAGAGCAAGGGGATGACATAACCAGCGGTATGTTTTGTAAGACTCTTCCGGTGGCACTGCCGACAACGGGCTGCAGGAGGCTGGTGGCGGGGAGGCCCGCTTGGGGCGAGCGGTGCCAACCTCGTCTGCCCCATGGCAGGCCGGCTGAGCGCCATTTCCTCCCCGAGCCAGAGCCATCACCGACAAGCTGACGCGTCAGTATCGGAGCTCAGCCCCATCCGCTATTCTGAAATGCCAGTCCCGTCGCTTACAACTCTTCCTCTAGGGGCGACTATAACCATTTTCTGCTTGATCTTAATATGAGCACTGAATTATATTCAAGTGATAACCACTGCCGCTTATACCCCCTCTGAGGCTCAGATCGGACAATTTGGAATTTAAATAATAAAAAAGGAACAAGCTGACACGACAATAAGGTCACACGTTAGCCTGCTCGGAGCCAATACGCAATTTGCTCTCGGTGCAACAGCTGAGTATAATCCAATTAAATACAACTCCTATTACAAAAGAAGAAAGACCCAGGCTGTTCCAATAAACCAATTCTCCTGCCTAGTTAAACTGCAAAACCTTCAGGAAGGGGTTTTGAAAGCATGACCCATCAGTTCTAATTTTTAAAACTTACCCTTTCAGTCAAGACTAGAAAAAGGCCCATTCCAACTTTTATCTTTACTACAAAGTGCTGTTATCTTGGCCCGATGTCAGGAGCTCTATCTCTCTTTCTGCTGACAAGCAGAGACGAGGAAGATAAGATTGGAAACGAATCTCACTTCTCTGAGTAAATAAATAATCAATACTCATCTAAATGTAAATGAGAAGGTAGCCCCCTCTGATAACAGCGCTCTTATCAGAGAGCCAATTTTCTTCAGACATTTGGCCTCAACCAAATCACCATCATTCAGCCCCGGCCTAATGGCAAAAAATCGTAACTAAATTGAACCGATCACCAGAGATCAACTAAGTTCGGCCGTGGCCACTTCAGGTTCAAATGTTTGGGAATGCAATTCTGCCCCCATTAACTTTCAATAGCAATGAAGAACAGGCTGGTCAAGGGGCCAGTCTGTGCAATAAACAAACCCCAGAAACGGCCGGAGGATGAGGAGAGGGTGTAAGTGTTTAAACGGCGCCATAACGACCGCAAATCCCAAAGCCGGGAAGGGAAGGGAAGACCGCGCTACCGTGGGGTGGAGAGAGTCTTTCTTCTTATCAACGGCCTGGCTGAAATGGCGAAAACATTTAATTTGCCTGACAATGATGGTTAAAGTTTATTAAAACAAATGCAAGTAAATTTAAAAAAAAGAGAGAGAGAGAGAGACTAAAAAGCTGTAGCAGCTAAAAATAACCTAAGGTTCAGATGATCAATTTCCTCCAACTAATTTTCATCAGACTTGTGTCTGACCCAGCAGTCTGCACTGACCTGATTTTACTGAAACAAGACGCCGTCTACAAGACAGATCGCTTTAAAACCACTGCACTGGGCTTTCCATTTCTTTGCTGCAAGACTCAATTCACTGCTGATGAGAGTATTGGGGAAATTATGACTATTATTGATAGGACAGCAAAACCACTTTTACACAGTCGTCCTGGCGTCGACAGAAAGCTTGCACTGGCCCGTTAATGGAGGTGTCAGCTGGAATCAGAAATTAAAGACCAAGGGTGGAGAGGCCTACTTTTTAGGGCACAGTAAGGACACCAGACACAGAGTCAGCAGCTGCTGTTCATCCTCTTAAGAGTCACAAAGCCAAAACAAGGGTCAACTGGGGGGGGGGGGCAGGCTGATCTGCCTGCAATCAGGGACAGGAAATGCTTTTTTTGCCCGGTCCTCGTGGTTCGAGAGCACGGGCTCTCCACCTTACACTGCAAAGCTGTGGCAGCCAGAGGAGGTCACGCCCGGAGTGAGACGGAACTGCTCCAGGTTTCACCATCTCGGGTCCTGATCCTAAAAGGTGGACACGTGGTGGTTGGGTTTTGGAGTAAAAAAGACTTGGATTAAAATCTTGGCTCTTACAAGCTATGCGACACTCGGGAAGTCAGGTGACCTAAACCTTCCTGGAGTAACAGCAAAGATGGTGCGTGACAAAACGCACAGGACAATAAACACTCAATAGCTGTCGCCTGTCACACTTAACAAGATCATCAGGTGCTCTTTTTTGAAAACTACAGTGACTGACACCACACCGAGGTCTCAGCTGGCTTTAACAAAACGCCTGGGGTGCATCAGCTCTCCAATCAGAACCTCTCTAATCAGAACCTTATGACGGTAGGCTCCATTATAAACCCCACTTACAGAAGAGAGAGGGAAAAAACAAAAAAGTGAAGCAGTTACGTCACGTGCCCGTGGTGAGGCCAGGACCAGGGGTATGAGCCCAGAGCCTGTGCTTATAGCCACA
Organism: Vespertilio murinus; assembly: GCA_963924515.1. NCBI lineage: Eukaryota > Metazoa > Chordata > Mammalia > Chiroptera > Vespertilionidae > Vespertilio > Vespertilio murinus. The sequence continues at coordinate 179,196,350 of OZ004708.1, forward strand.
CTCTATGCTGCATTCCAGAAAGAGATTCTACCATCTTCTTGACCTTCGGGTTGAAGAAAAAAAAAGAAATCGTGCTTGAGATGATTTATCAGTTCAGAAAGGAGTGAAATCTAGGTTGGGAGATGAGGAGGGAAGGCAGAGGGGGCGGCTGGTCCTGAGGGGGTGAAAATTGATGGCCCCCAGCTCTGACAGCAGGTGCTGGCCCAGAAGCACTAAACCTGACCGCCAGCTGCGTGCCCGGAGTTTTTTCCCGGGGAGGGGGCCTCTTCCGAAGTCAAATGATTTACGGAGTTACTGCCTCAATCCACAGTTCTGAAAGTGTGATTTCTTTAGGGTTTAACTATACCCATTTCTAGGCCTGTTACAACTTTTTTATTGCGATAGAAAACATTTACTGGAAATATGTTACTGCTATTACCAGGTCATAAAATAAAAAGAAAAATAGTTTATGTATTGCCATCATTTCCAATCATCAATCAGCAAAGTGCCAAGAGGAGGAAAGGAAAGGGCGTACAGCCGAGATTTCCTTCTTTGTGTAGGAGAGAATGCAGGAGCATCATAATTCTTTGGAACGAATTTCTTCTTGAATACCCAGCCTCACAGATGGGCTCCTGGGAGGAGGAGGAGGAGGAGGAGGAGGAGGAGGAGGAGGAGGAGGAGGAGGAGGAGGAGGAGGAGGAAGGCACACCTTTTGGCATCTCCCCTCCTCCCTGCAGCCTTGCCTGAATCCATGTCAGAATCAAGAGCTCTTTCATCCCCACTTCCTGGGGCCTTGCCCCTGTCAGTGCACAGAGCATGCTGGACGAGAAGCAATTCTGTCTGTCTGTCTGTCTGCTGTTGTTCTACCCTCACCTCTCCAGTCAGGACGCTCTTTAAAGATGGCGGTGGAGAGACCTTGGGAAAAGCCCAGCTCGGCATTCCCAGAGCGTGGCTCTTTGGAGGTGCTCAGTAATCTCTGTTAAATACAATGACTTCCGCGAGGTGGCACTTAAAATGGACCGACCTTGACCCGACAAAGGCATCCATCCTGAGAGACATTACTCCGAGCACACAATGATGCATGTTCAAAGATGTTCACTGCAGCACTGTTTTCGGTATCAAAAACAGCACCATCTGAATTTCTCCGGTAGGAAACTATTAAATAAATTACAGTATAAATGTACACGGGGATGTTATGCAGCAGTTCAAAAATTAAGCTAAGTTAATAAGACATGGGAAGATTTCTATGATGCATTATTAAATAAAAATACATAGACTGTAGGGAGTATGCTCGGTGAATAAAGTCAAACCCAGCAATACGGGCATTTATATGTGTGAGTGCACGTTTGCTGCACATTTAACCCAACCCAGTCTGAAAGGAAATGAGCTGAACTGTCCTCACAGTTGCTCTGTTGACTAGAATGAACTCTGGGAGGAGGATGGGGTGATAGCAAAGGTGAAGGCTTCTGGCTTCCACTTTATAGACTTCTATCTGGTTTGGAATTTTGACAGTGGGCATACACAGGCATTACTTTTGTCATTAAAAATCCAATTTTAAAAAATGAGGTGGAACCATTTTAGAGGTGATTGCAGCTAGATCAGATTAGGGGCTGTGGCCTCGGGCCCTTCTCTCACTGTCTCTGGCTCCCCATAGATTACAGGAGACACCTCAGGAGCCAGGAACTAACACAGCAGAGATCCTAGGATGTTCGGGGGGTTCCCCGTGGTCCAGCCAGGCCATGGATTGGACCACAGAGACTTTCAGAGCTGCTCAAAGGAGCAAAGGTGAAGAAGCCTGGAGCATCTGAGGTTGGGCTGCTGGTGCTCAGAGTTCTGTTCCCGGAGAGGCCAGGACCAGAGGACCAAGGGTCAGAGTGCCCGTCACCTGTTCTATCCCCAGTCCAGACCACTGTGCTGGCCCCATCCTCCTCAGATTCCACATGGGCTGTGAAAACCCAAGGCTGACTCTGTACTGTCTTTCTTTGACCGACTCAACCTCCCTCTAGGGCAGTCCTGACACATCCACTCAGGGTTTTTTGTTTTGTTTTTTTGTTTGTTTTTTAGTATGTTTTTATTGGTTTCAGAGAGGAAGGGAGAAGGAGAGATAGAAACATCAATAATGAGAATCATCCATCGGCTGCTGCCTCTTGCACACCCCCTATTGGGGATCGAACCCACAACCCAGGCATGTGCCCTGGATCGGAATCAAACCCGGGACCCTTCAGTCTGTAGGCAGACTCTCCATCCACTGAGCCACACCAGCCAGGACGCCACTCAGGCTCTGAGAACAGAGGTGGTGTGTCCTCTGCAGAGTAGGGGTAGGGAGGTATGGATTAATCCCTCCCCTAAACGCCACATTGCGGGGTCTGTGTCTGATCCTTCTGTGGAGTGCCTTGCAACCTCTGCTGACCCCAACAGGCTTGGGGCGGTATGATGGTCATCAGCCACTGCTTGGTTTGAATTCCCAGCTCCACCTAATGGACATGTGACCCTAGGCAAGCTACGTAGCCTGCCTGTGCCTTCCTCCCCATCTGTAATGGGGGGACAATAACAGCTCCGCCTCGTACAGTTGTTCCGGGGGCTCAATACGTCCCGTTCCTAGGTTGCTGCTTCTGCTTTCCCCGCTGTGCTGGTAGGGGTGGGCGGGTGGGTGGGTGTTTCTAGCTCAGCAAAGGCTGCTTCTAAAGGTGGCCTACACTGATGTCATTTCCGTCCCTTCCCACCTCCCACCTAATAACACAGTAATCCAGATGTATCCTCCAAACTATGCCGTTCCAGCCCTCTGTGTCTTCGCTTACACAGAGCCTCCGTCTGCAATAATCTTCCTTCTCTAGTGCTGTTCTCCCCTAGCCGGGGAGTCAAACTCTGCGTAGGAGCCGCTGCCTCTGGACTTCTGAGCAGCCCGCACTAAAACATCTCTGACGGGCTGGCTCTTGTACTAGCTGTATGCAGGTGAGAGTGTGGTGCAGTATTTCTGCATTCCTAGGATGCAGGTGTGTCTAGTGCAGGGGTGGGCAAACTTTTTGACTCAAGGGCCACAATGGGTTCTTAAACTGGACCGGAGGGCCTGAACAAAAGCACCTGACCGTGCTGGCACTCTCATCTTGGGCTGCTGGTGAAGAAGTGGAGGGGAGAGCAAGAGAACCCTCTGCTCTACGGCCCACGGGCCGGATAGAACAGCTGAACGGGCCGGATCTGGCCCGCGGGCCGTAGTTTGCCCACGGCTGGTCTAGTGGATACTTCCTGACTAAGCAGAAACCCGGCCTGCTTGGCTGCCACCCTGACCACCTCTTCCTCCAGAGCAGACTGGCAGCTCCAACCCCGTCGGACTCCCAATGACCCGCTGCTTGGAGGCTCCCAACGATGCCCAGCTCCGCCTGCCTTTCCGGGGGGTGGCCGGGGCTGGTGTGGCCCAAGCTGAGACCCTCTGCTTTGGACACAGGCTGGATAAGGGAAGTCCCCAGCCCAATCCGTTTGGGTCCCTTCCCACGGCAACTGTCCCAATGTGCTGTGTACCAGAGTTCTCCTGGCTGGACACACAGGGCTCAATGGAAAGCACTCAGCCTCAGAGCACGAAGAGCAGTCGTGGGAACCCCAAACTGCAAAACCCGGAGAAGGCTGGGAGCCGCGGGCCAGGAGCCATGGGCACGCCCACACCGCTTGTCTCGCTCGGGCGGAGAGATGCTCAAAGGGCCGCACGCTCTGTATCTCGAGGAACGCTAACGGTCCACAGCCTGTCACCAGCCTGCCACGCGGGCACTTCCCTTTGGAGAAAGGGCGCCAGATATTACTTGCGAGGAAGAAGAATTTTTTCCTCCTCCAGATCCAGATTTCACTTGTGAGGAAGGATGGAAGCCTTTAACATTATCCCTTAGCATCCGATTTTTCAACGCAATCTGTTTTTCTTAACTCGAGTCGCTGCGACATTACCAAATTCTACATACAGTTATCTGTTGCTCTGTAAAGAAATACAGATGGTTTTTGTGGAAATAAACAGTCATTTATTTTAAACAATTGTAAAATAGTTTATGGAAACCGGCGGGGTAATGCATTCAAATAAATGCCAAAACCGGCTGATGGGGAGCCAGGCGCTAAATCACGCTGCTGAGGAATTCGGCTGCGGGGACCAGATAGTAAATCCAGAGTGACAGAATTCCCGTGATGGCAAAGGTTTCTGACATCCAGCCCAGCACTCAAAAACCACAGCAGCTCAAACCCATTTTCCTTCACACGGCCCTGACAGCCAGTGAAATGAGGGAATTTAGTCACAAGCACCTAAGGACACAAACAAAAGGAACAAAAAGGCGGCTTCATCTGTCTGCGGCCTTTTCTGAGCTCTATAAGCACGGTGACTCCGACCCGCGACGAGGCAGCACAAGCTTGGGGCCAGATGTTTTTGATCTGCAGACTTGGCTATGATACTGCGGAATCTGAAGACTTCCATTCAAATCCGTGTGTGCCAGAGACTGGCCTGCGCAAACCACCTCCTCCTGACCCTGTCTCCTCCGCGGTAAAATGAGGACAATAGCTGCACGCACCCGACAGGCTGCTGAGCAGATTCCGTGAGGCACCAGGAGTGACAGTGCTCTCTAAACAGTGGGTGCCAGGGGCGGAGGGGAAGGGTTCTAGCCCTGGGTGAGACAGCAGGTCCTAAGCATCATTGAAAATGAATGGTGTGTTGCTGAAACCGGTTTGGCTCAATGGATAGAGTGTCAGCTTGCGGACTGAAAGGTCCCCGGTTCGATTCCGGTCAAGGGCATGTACCTTGGTTGCGGGCACATCCCCAGTGGGGGGTGTGCAAGAGGCAGCTGATCAATGATTCACTCTCATAGATGTTTCTAATTCTCTATCCCTCTCCCTTCCTCTCTGTAAAAAATCAATAAAATATATTTTAAAAAATGAATGGTGTGGCCCTGACCAGTCTGGCTCAGTGGATAGAATGTAGGCCTGCAGACTCAAGGGTACCAAGTTCGATTCCGGTCAAGGGTATGTACCTTGGTTGCAGGCAGGGGGTATGCAGGAAGCAGCTGATCGATGTTTCTCTTTCATTGATGTTTTCTAACTCTCTATCCCTCTCCCTTCCTCTCTGTGAAAAAAAAAATCAACAAAATATTTTTTTTTTAAAAAGAAAGAAAATGAATGGTGAGGGTCTATCTCTACAGGAACAAACAGAACGCCAAGCACTTATTTCACATGACAATCAACTGTAAACTTTTTCAACTTTCCTTCTCACACCAGCTTTCCCCTTATAACTGGGTTTCCAATGATGATGCTTCTCTCCTACTGACTCCCACAACATCAGGCCCTACCAGCTTCCTAGACTGACCTACCTCCTTCCTGCACATCAGGGAAGGTGCAACCCTGGACATTCTTCTCATCTGCACACTCTGTTCCAAGGCAAGAGGATTTCTGAATTTTGAGCCAACCAAATATAAGGCTGCTTTTGTTTTAACCTGGTCTTGGCCTTCGTGTCTCCTCCAGGTGAATGCCCTTGCCTCTGCCCTTGGCCCACCTGCCCCCAGGCCTGGTGTCCTGCTAGGTTCTCGGTGTACCTCTGAAAATGGTGCCTGCCCTGTGACGCTACCCACCAGCCTGAATTTCCTTGTGCCTAAATTACACATGTATCTGAATCCCCTACACTTGCTTGATAAAAATGAAGGGGAGGGAAGTGGTAGGGGGAGACTTGAAATAGTTTGGAGAATTCCACCTGCCATGATTCTCAGTGAGTCAATGAAACACAAGAGGGTGAGTGTGAGGCAGGAATCTTATTCATCTTTGCAACTACAGAACTTGCTAAATGCCTGATGAGTGACTAACTGAATTAACTGGGTGGATGGAGATGGCTCAGCTTCTCTTATAGTGTGTCCTTCTGTACCAAGTTTGATCTCAGCATTTAAAAATAGGGTTTTTCAGTTTTCATGTTCTAATGCTAGAGAAAAAAAAAACAAAAACTAGTTGTGTTGGATTTAATGAGAAAAACCAGTATGATGGCCTCTACTGGGCACCTGTAGGGATTTTTTTCTAGAGGTAATTTTGACAATAGAATTTTTGCTCGCTGTGTTTTTTACTCGACCCTGTCAGGACGCGGCTCGCTGTACGGCCGTCCTTCATTGCTGAGCATCGTCTGCTTCCGTGGTCCTTGCTGCCAGAACTGTAGCTCCTCCTCAGTCCGGTGGTCCGTCTCCCTGCTCCCTGTTTTGGGTGCCAGGACCCTTCAGAGACCAGCTCCCCCTGCCAGCTCTGCTCCTCTCTGCCTGTCCATCTTCCCCCCATGGTATCCACTAGGGCTGTATTTTCAAGTCAGGACACAAGCCTCAGTAAATGCTTTTCTTAGTGCCAGTACCTGGTGCAGCCTCATCATAGACATTTGGGCTCTGTCTCAATACAGTCCGCCAGATTGGTAAACCTACTGGCAGGCTTCAAACCCCAGCTTCAGCTAACCTAAAGCACTGTTTTCTTACCGCCAAGTTGGGGGTGATCATTTTTAACCCAGGGGCTGTTTATAGATCCAATGAGATAATTACACATGGGAAGCACTTAGGCTAGCAGTACACTGTACTCAATACATGGCGATTATTTATTACTATATTAATACCATTTTGCACATTTCACCACGTTCAACTCAGCTAAGAGGCTACATTTTATATATGTATTATTTTATGTTAAGCCAATTGTGGTTTCTAACCTAAGATGCTAAGGCGTGCTTCTCCTTGTGCTAAACACACAAGAGGAGCAGGTAAAAGCCACGTGAACCGGGAAGCGAGGAGCCATGGCCGCCAGCCATTTTCCTCTCTGGGAGCCTGCCTTCTTGCGAGATCTATTATCTGGGAGCTGGGCTGCCCTGCTGGCTTTCCATTTGCCTTGCTAATAACAGTAAATCCAGCAGCTTCCGCCGCGGCTCCTGTCTCCTTCAGCTGACTCCGAGGCCAATCAGCGCTTCCTCTCTGCTAATGTCAGATGTTCGCAGGGAAGTCCCGCTGAAGACAAAATTTATGACGCAAGTTTCTCCAGCTTTTAACCCTTGTGCACACCCAGCCCCAGATGCGGAGCGCTCCTGGGGGACGTGGGGTCACTTCTACACGCGCACACCTCTGTTCTCGCCGCTGCTCTGCTGCTCTGACAAGGGGCCTCAGACCCCTGCACGAGCCCAGCTGAGCAGCTGGGCAGACAGATGCACACATTCCGGGCCGTCACCTGATGGGGCTGCATCTGAGCTGGGTGCCTCAGCAGCCAGAGTCTCTGTTGAACCATGACTCAAAGCAGTCATACTCAAAAAAAAAAAAAAGTTTTATATCACAAAACTGCGTATGACTGGGTCTCAAAACAGTCACGTTGAAGTGAGGGGACAGAACTAACATTTATTGAGGAATAAAATAACAACAGCTAGGTGCTTGGTGTGTGAAATAGATTCTATTGAATTCTTACAATAATGCTATCAGGACGATATTAATCTCATTTGTAGATGAATAAATGAAGTTCAAGCAGGCTAACAGGAGCCAGAGTGGGGCCAGCGAGATGCTTCCGGAACCAGGCATCAGCTCCAGAGTGAAGGCTGCCAACCAGCAGCCTGTAACCTAGCTGTGACCTTATTTTAGAGGGACCTGGTCAAGGTCACCGGATAGGAGTGGGAGCACGAGCTCGGAGCCATCTGAAACAGTCCTGCCCGAAATAAACCCTCCCAGGGCTGCAGGGGGGGAGCAGTGAGTCAGGGTTTGGGAGACAATGGGGCGGTGCTCTCGTCTCTCCGGCTCTCCGGCTGGAGGGCACAATGGCTGTCAGCGAGGCTCAGGCGCCCTGGCAGCCGCCACGCCTGGCCCTTAAGACTCTGTGTTCCTGTCACAGAAAGGGCTCATCACGGGCTTTTCATCTACAGAAGTTCAAGCCTTCGGGACAGCTCCATTCCAGCTCAGCGGGCTTTTCCGTGACCTCTGCTCTACCTCTCCTCAGAAGCTAGATGATACACTGAACCGGATTAGTGCCTTCAGCAGAGCAGTTTTTGTCCCAATTAAAATTAAATTGTCAAAATGCACATGTGTCAGCTGTTTGGGATCCCGATGTTATGAAAAAGTAGCTGTTTTCGTTTATATTTGCGATATTAGTCACCCTTAGACTAGGACAGAGTACTCAGCTAATAGCTTGTGCTTTAACCTACGGAAAATACAGGTCACAGAGAAAAATGTTGACAAAATCACAATTTAAAGGTTATACTCACATAACACTTTGGCCTTAAAAGGTTTGAAATGTTTATAATGGAAAGCAACTATTTCATAACAATGTTCTCCCAGAAAACTGACGTCCAGCACAATGAAATAGATTGTGGCTTTAGGAGAAAGGAAGTTTCCAATAGAGAAAGTCCAAGTAAGTAAGAGAAAGAGAAATGTTTTTTTAGCTTAGAATTTGAAAGTAAGCTGTCTTTTCACAAATTTTAAGAACTATTTTTACTTTTATCAACAGTATTATTTACTTTTATATATGCATTAGAGGCCTGGTGCACAAAATCCGTGCATGGGGGGAGAAGGTGGTGGTGTCCCTCAGCCCAGCCTGCACCCTCTCCAATCTGGGACCCCTCGAGGGATGTTAAACGGGCAGTCGGACATCCCTCTCACAATCCAGGACTGCTGGCTCCCAACTGCTCGCCTGCCTACCTTCCTGACTGCCCCTAAGCGATTCTGCCTGCCAGCTTGATCACCCCCTAACCACTTCTATGCCAACCTGATTGATGTCTAACTGCTCCCCTGCCAGCCTGTTTGCCCTTAACTTCCCTCCTCTGCTGGCCTGGTCACTCCTAACTGCCCTCCCCTGCAGGGTTGATCACTCCCTTGCAGACCTGGTGCCTCCCAACTGCCCTTCCTTGCTTGCCTGGTCACCCACAACTGCCCTCCCTTGCAGGCCTGGTCCCTCCCAACTGCCCTCCCCTGCTGGCCACCTTGTGTCCACATGGGGGCAGGATCTTTGACCACATGGGGGCAGCTATCTTGATCTTGTGTGTTGGAGTGATGGTCAATCTGCATATTACTCTTTTATTAGATAGGATAGTGAAAGACAGAAATATTGATGTGAAAAAAACACATTGATTGGTTGCCTCCTACATGCAGCTGACCAGGGCCCCAGCCTGGAAGGAGCCTGTAACTGAGGTCCGTGCCCTTGGCTGGAATCGAACCTGGGACCCTTCAGTCCACAGGCCAACGCTCTATCCACTGAGCCAGACCATCTAGGGCTCACCTTCCTATTTCATTAGCATTCCTATTCAGCTGTTTTAAAAATCATTGAAAATATCAGGCAGCACCCATTGCTTCTACCTCGGAAGCTGAGGATTTACCAGTGCGTGTGCTCTCCCCTTTCAGAAGTGAGTTTGCTTTAATTTCTTTTCTGTGTTACAGTGTGTGCAGCAGTTTCCTCCTGCTGGGTACCCATACTTGATTACCAATGCTTAAAACGCCTGTTTTAGTACACTCTTCTGACTCCCCAAGGATTCATTAGAGATTCATGTCATTAAGGAAACCTAGGAGGCAACTAATTTCCACTGATGTGTGCTGCGTTTCACTTTTAAGACATTTACATTTTCATTCGATGATTTAACTCTCGGAGGAAGTTTGATGTCCAATAATCAAAGTACAGTGAGTCTCTTCCTGACCAGAAGGTGGTCGGCCTTGGGCCTGGGCTGGCAGGGGCGAGTAGCTGTGGGCCACAGACCGGCTTTCAGTGCTCCTCCTTAGTCCTTCACAAGATGTACTAGCCACAAACTCTAGGCCGGCTATGGTGCCGGCAAACAAAAAGAAACCTGTTTTTCTCCACAGAGGGCTTTCACCTAACCCAAATGAAAGCACACCCATCCTAGGTGAAACCCTCTCCCAAAGAAATGGCGAGTTTTCATCCTTCTCCTTGGAAAGGGACCCAGCAACATGTAGCAAGATCAATGAATAGCAACTAACTGGGGCCGGCCCACGTGCCTCTGACGCAAAGTGCAGTGTTCTCTGGCAGCTTCCAAGGCTGGGATGTGGCCTGTCCCACTCAGTGTCCACTACCGGTCCCGATGGAGTCACTCGCCGCTCATGAATTCACCCAGCCGCTGCTGCCCTGTCCACTGTCCCTGCTGCAGGGAGTGGTGTTGGGAGTCGGTTAGAAGAAGCTCAAGTGGAAAGACTGAGGAAATGCCGATCCTGGGCAAGAGGGGGTCCCTTCAGAAGGGAAACAAAAAAAAACTGGGACTCACCGAGTCCTGCTCACCAGAAAATGGACAGCTAAAAGCTGGAGGTGAGACTACCTCTCAGATCTGTCTTGCTGGTCTGCTTACTTTTTATTGGCCATCTCCCCTTCTGGAATTAAAGCTCTCTTGGAAGAGGCCCTGTCATCCTTATTCACTGCCTGGGATGTAGTGGACTTCATAAATATTTATTGAGTGATGAATTTGGTTTTGGACACTGCTTGAGAGAGCTGCATGACCCTAAAGATTTTTACACGTAAATCATACGTTGTTTTAACTTAATCTTAATTCATATTGTTCCACTAAAATTAAATGTAGTGCCCTAACCAGTTTGGTTCAGTGGATAGAACATTGGCCTGCGGAGTGAAGGGTCCCAGGTTTGATTCCGGTCAAGGGCATGTACTTTGGTTGTGGGCACATCCCCAGTGGGAGGTGTGCAGGAGGCAGCTGATTGATGTTTCTCTCTCATCGATGTTTCTAGCTCTCTATCCTTCTCCTTTCCTCTCTGTAAAAAAATTTAAAATATATATATTTTTAAAAAGTGGCTAACCTCAGTCTTGGTAGAGGCAGAGTTTTCCTTACAGCTCCTCGCAGGAGATACATGCAAGGCCCGCCGAGGAAAGGGCTTCTGCCTTCTCTGGGGGAGAGCCAGACTTCATGGAGGTGAGGGGAGGGTGCAGCACTCCCAGCCTTTCCGTAACTTCTGTAATCATCCCCTCAAAAACCATACTGGTGTCTGATTACATTCCCTCTTTTAAATGTTTTCTGAGAAGCAGCAACAGACTCTGTGAGCTACTCAGCTGTTAATACTAAGGCTCTTAAAAATCATTTGTAAGCATGTTTGTTTCAGGCAATTGTAACTTGTCCACTTACCTCTAGTCTAGAACCTTTGGCACAGCAAATCCAATTCGCTGAAATAAGTTGTACGATGAATGAGCCTGTGATCACTAACCCACACCCACGTACACAGAATGGGTTTTCTTATTTGTCAAAGGTCATTGGAATTGAATCTCCAGATCTAGTTTTCTCCTTGTTCAGAGTAAAGAGTGCTTCCAACAGATCCGTATCCAGCACTATTCAAAGGCTGGTTCTACCACAGGCCATCAGCTTTCTATAGACTTAATTCATTGGAAAACAAAAGGTGCAGGCAAAGGTCAAGTTGTATGGGTATAAAAGGAAGTAAATAAAATCCTAAAAAGCCAGGTTTTATGGTGTGCCGGACGTGGTAGTGGCAATAGGGGTAAAGGAGCTGACATCCACTGAGCACTTACTATGGATTAAGTGTTTTACATGCAGTCAGTCAAAACAACAACCCTACAAGGTAGGTATTATTACCCCGACTGACAGAAAAGATAACTCAGGTTATAAAGGCTTGATGACTTGCCTAACTGCACAGCTTGTGTGAAAGGTACAGCTGGGGTGGGGACCCAGGCTGATTTGGTTCCAGAGCCTATGTCCCTTTCCAATGAATCATAAGTGCCATGTACAGCTGCGCTTGGTGTTTCTAGGGAGAAAAACCTACCTGCCTCCACTGAAGTGTGGATCCTAGAATCTTAACCAGTGGTGGGAAGTACAGCACAGTGGTCAGAAATATATGCTTTGTAGTCATACATCTGGGGTGTGACTGCCAGCTCCCCAACTTACTAGCTATATGACCTTGGTCAAATCCTATATCCTCTCTGAGTTTTTATTTTCTCATTTATAAAACAAAAATAACAACCAATTCAAAAGGCTGTTTCAAGGATTAAATGTTTTAAGAATCACAAGTTTGAATATTCAGTAAATAGTAACAATTATTATTATATTCATATCTGTATATGCTACTTAAAATCACAGGTCAGAACCATCATCAAAATAACAAAAGAGAACACATTTACCAATGATACATCTGAGAAGGGGATAATCTCCAAAATATATAGGGAGCTTATATAACTTAACAAAAGGAAGACAAACAATCCAATTAAAAAATGGGCAAAAGACCTGAATAGACACTCTCCAAAGTGGATATACAGAAAGCCAAGAGACATATGAAAAAATGCTCAAAGTCACTAATTATCTGAGAGATGCAAATCAAAACGACAATGAGATATCACCATACACCTGTCAGAATGGCTATCACCAACAAATCAACCAACGATAAGTGCTGGCGAGGTTGTGGAGAAAAGGGAACCCTAGTACACTGCTGGTGAGAATGCAGATTGGTGCAGCCACTGTGGAGAACAGTATGGAGTTTCCTCAAGAAATTAAAAATGAAACTCCCATTTGACCCAGTCATCCCACTTCTAGGAATCTACCCTAAGAAACCGGAAACACTTACCAGAAAGAATATATGTACCCCAATGTTCATAACAGTGCAATTTCCAATAGTTAAGACTTGAAGCAGCTTAAGTGCCCATCAGCAGATGAGTGGATAAAAAAAAACAACAACGATGGTACATTTACACAATGGAATAGCACACAGCAATAAAAAAGAAAGCACTCTTACTATTTGCAACAGCATGGATGGACCTGGAGAGTATTATGCTGAGTGAAATAAGCCAGTCAGAGAAAGACAAGTATCACATGATCTCACTCATATGAGGAATCAAATGAACCAAATAAACTGATGAGCAAAAATAGACCCAGAGACATAAAAACATCAAACAGACTGTCCAACCTCAGGGAGGGGGAAGGCAGAGGAGGGTGCAGGTGGGGAAGAGATCAACCAATGAACTCACATTCATATATGTGTAACTCACAGACACAGACAATAGCGAGGTGAAGGCTTGGTGGGAGGGGGTGGGAGAGGGCAATTGGGGGTGGGGGGCAAGAAGGGACATATGTAATTTTTCAACAATAAAGATTTATTTTAAAAAGTAGACCCAGAGTCATCGAAACATGAACAGACTGCTGAACCTCAGAGGGAAGGCAGGGGAGGGTGGGTGGGAAGAGATCAACCAATGGACTTGTATGCATATATTCATAACCTGTGGACACAGACAATGGGGTGATGAGGGTCTGGGGGAGGGAGTGGGGGGAAAGGAGCTGGCTGGAAGAGGTTAATGGGGGAAAAGAGAGGACCTATGTAATACTTTCAACAATAAAGATTTTAAAAAATAAAACCACAGGTCAATGGGAAAAAAATCTGTGACCTCAAGATGTCATTTAACATATGAAGTAATGAAAAATAAAATATCCCACAAAAAGGAGCAAAAATTAGTGTTTCCTATGCCACCAGAACATATACCTATCAATTCAGAAATTTATATATGTGGAATCTAAATTATGTATTTTTGATTTTATGATTTCTTTCTTATTTCACTATGAACATTTTTATTTATTTTTAAAATCTTTATTATTGAAAGTATTATATATGTCTCCCTTCTCCTCCCCCCATTAACTCCCTCCAGCCTGCCCCCACCCTAGGTCTTCACTGCCCTATTGTCTGTGTCCATGGGTTATGCATATATGCATACAAGGTCTTTGGTTGATCACTTCCCACCCACCCACCCTTCCCCGCCTTCCCTCCAAGATTCTGCACTCTGCTCCATGCGTCCATGTCTCTAGATTCATTCTGTTCATCAGTTTATTTTATTGATTAGATTTACTATGAACATTTTTAAATTACAGAAAAGTTGAAAGAACAGTAAACTGAAAACACATGTACCCACCACCTGCATCTACAATTAACATTTTATTATATTTGCTTTATTACATATCTATTCATCAGTCCATCTTTTAAAAAAAATGCATTTCAAAGTAAGGAACAGATGTCAGTACTTTCACTCCCTCAGTGTGCATAACATTAACTGGTATTCAGTATTTGTTTAAGATTCTCCTTTTATTTTTTGGTAGAATTTACACACAGTGATATGCACACATCTTACAAGTGCCATGTGATAGTTCTGATAAATGCCTTCACCAGTGTGTACTAGGCTCTCCTGTCAATATTAAGACTATTACTTTTACTCCAGAAAATTCGCTCATATGCAGTACATTTTAAGTATAAGGAACAGAATCAAGGCTCAAGAATCAAGGTGTGTAGGTCCAAATCTCATCTAGATGATTCATTAGTAAAACACACCCATACACAATCCACACAAACATGCAGGCAAGCTCAGTTTTCTCAACCGTAAAGAAAGACATATTGCCCATCTCACACGGTCTTTGTAAAGGTTAAATACACAAATGTCTGGAATACAGTACATGTTCAGTACATGTAACCAAAGGGTACTTTTTCTTTACTCCCTCCCCAGCTCCCCCCAAACCGAGGATGCTGCCTTCAAAAGGAAAACGGTAAGAACAACAACAAGTTAAATGAGAGACGAGGGGAAAGGCATCTTTCTGCATAGGCAGTCCTCTCCCAATTTATCCACTCTGACTTCAGCTAATTAAACATCTGTCTCAACGGTCTCCTCGGCAAATTAGTCATCCCCACTTTGTGACACTGATTATTGGTTGCAGCCTTTTCCCCACTTGCTCCGATTCCCAGAAACTTCTAGGAGTTGACTCACCAGGCACATGGCGAGGAATGATGCAGGGTCCCCATTAGCCCCCCACAGCTGCCCTTGGTGCCAGTGCTGTTCATAATGCTGCCAGACGTGTCCTTAGATGCGCCTCCCCGAATAAACCTGTTAAGAGGTAACAACTTTTCCCACTACACTTCTGATTTCCAGGTTGTGATGCATTTTTGAAGTGTACCAGACTAAAATATACGACTTAACAGGAAATCTGGTTTTTAAACTAGTTTTGATGACAAAACAAGCAGGTAAAAACGTAAGGTCTCAAATGAGCTGGATTGGAGTCTAGTGAATTACCAGCTGGCCCTCTTTAAACATAAAGCTCTGCTGGTGGACCAAGGGCAGCAGGAGAACAAGTGAAATGCTGGCCTTTCTGTACATACTGAACTGTGTGCGCACGCGTGTGTTTGTGTGTACACACACCTGCAGGAAAGGGGGAGGTAAGTTGCGGAGAATTGTACTCTAAAATACATGGTACTTCTTAAAAATCGTTTTCTGAAATGAGACTTCTCTCAATCCCTCTTTCCACTAAAACTACTGATTGACATAAGAACCACCTTTTAGAGAGATAAATGGCTAATGAAAACATTTAACAATGCTTAACTACACTAAAAACCCAGAAATATAGGAGAAACAAAGATGGCGGCATAGGTAAACACCTAAACTGCTGCCTTGCACAACAATTTCAAAACTACAACTAAAAGACAAAACAGACATCATCCAGAACCACAGGAAGGCTGGCTCCAGAGTGGAAATTCTACAACTAGAAGGAAAGAGCACCCTGAGACTCAGAGGAGCTGCGGAAGGCAGAGGTACCAAGGTGCACGCGAGGAGAGGGCTGGCAACTGAGTACATGGCTGGCTTTCACAACCGGGAGGAAGGCAAAAGCTCCTGCTGGTTCTGAACTCATTCAGGGAAAAACTGGACTGTCTGGCAGCGGGCAAAACTTGAGGCGGCATTCTTTCAGAGGTGCTTGCAGCGATTACTGAGGGACACTGAGACCCAGGGGCCTCTTAGGGCAGGGCTGATGGGAAGCCATTGTTATCTGCTCTGCCCTGAGACTCTGCCCCATCCAAGCTAAGCACAGAGGCTTTTGCAAGTCTTGTCTCATAAGGATGTCTCCAGCACAGAAATTCTCCCAGCATAGACACAGCAGATCCTTACAGCCAATTGACCTGAAGGTCAATTCCTCCCAGTGATATCAATAACAATCAAGGCTTAACTACAACAAGACTGTGCACACAGCCCACAAAGGGGGTACACCAAGAGTGTCTGCCTCAGGTAACTGGGAAGGTTGAGCCACTGGGCTCTATAGGACACCTAGCACACAAAGCCATTCTATCAACTCAGGAAAGCAGCCAAAATGCAGAGACTAAGAAACAGATCACAAATGAAAGAAATGGAGGAAAGCAAATGACTGGATATAGAGTTCAAAACCATGGTTATAAGGTTTTTCAAGAATTTTCTAGAAAAGACTGATAAATTTAGCAAAACCCTACAGGACATGAAAAAGGACCAACTAGAAATTAAGCATACATTGACTGAAATAATAAATAATATACAGAGATCCAAGAGCAGACTAGAGGATCGCAAGAATCAAGTCAAAGATTTGAAATACAAAGAAATAAAAAACACCCAACCAGAAAAGGAAAAAGCAAAAAGAATCCAAAAATATGAAGATAGTTAAGGAGCCTCTGGGACAACTTCAAGCGTACCAAATCCAAATTATGTGGGTGCCAGAAGAAGAGAGAGAGCAAGATACTGAAAATCTATTTGAAGAAATAATGACAGAAAACTTCCCCCACCTGGTAAAAGAAAGAGACTTACAAGTCCAGGAAGCACAGAGAACCCCAAATAAAAAGGAATCCAAAGAGGACTACACCAAGAAACATCATAATTAAAATGCCAAGATCAAAAGACAAAGAGAAAATATTAAAAGCAGCAAGAGAAAAACAATTACCTATAAGAGTACCCATATGATTGTCAGCTGATTTCTCAACAGAAAATATGCAGGCCAGATGGGAGTGGCAAGAAATATTCAAAGTGATGAACAGCAAGAACCTACAACCAAGATTACTGTATCCAGCAAAGCTATCATTCAGAATTGAAGGTCAGATAAAGAGCTTCACAGATAAGAAAAAAGCGAAGGAGTTCATCACTGCTAAACAAGTATTATATGAAATGCTGAAAGGTATTCTTTAAGAAGAGGAATTAGAAGAAAAAAGGTAAAGATAAAAATTATGAACAACAAATACATATCTATCAACAAATGAATCTAAAAATCAAGTTAATAAAAAATCTGATGAACAGAATAAACTGGTGAATATAACAGAATCAGGGGCAAAGAAAGGGAGTAGACGGACAATTCTTGGGGGGGAAAGGGGTGTGGGGGTGCAGGAAGAGACTGGACAAAAATTGTACACTTATGGATGAGGACAGTGGGGGGGAGGGGAGGGCAGAGGATAGAGTGGAAACCGGGTGGAGAGGATCTATGGGGGGGAGGGGGAAGAGGAACAATTGTAATAACCTGAATAAAGATTTATTTAAAAAAACAAAACACAGAAATGCAAATTAAAACTAGGTATTAACCACTAACCCTCAGCTTGGCAAAAATTAAAGATTGATAACTTCCAGGGTTGGGAAAGTGGGGGTGGGAAAGAGGCACGCTCATATAATCTCTGAGTGTCAAAGAATGGGTATAAACTTTTTGAAGGGCAATTTATTTTTCTCAACATTTTAAATAAGCAAACCTCTGATAAGCAATCTCATAGTAAAATAAATTTAACCAGAATGATAAAAATGCAGGGGTCACTCTAATAGAGAATGCTTATGACATATTGAGTAAAAGAATGCAAAAATCACACATATCTTGCACGGAATCATTAATAAAAACATTTATGCAGATACATTTTTCATGAGTTCATTTACCATTTATTGACTGTCCTCTATGTGACAGGCATTCTTGCTAGATGCTGGGTATAGAGTGATTTTTAGAAAATAAGAAAACAGGATCCTGCCCCCACAAAACTTACTGCTTATATGTATATTTACACGGGAATACCCAAAACCTAAAGGATTTACAAGAGGAAGCCACTTACACTTTCAAAATGTTTTATTTTCCCCAAACAGGTATTTAATTTTACTTTAAAAATCTTTAAGAACCTTTTACCTCTATCTTGTTTTAATATTAACACCAGGAGAACTGGCAGCAAATCCAAGCTGCTTTGATGCCCCCAAACCGTGCTGTAGCTCTAATAGAAGCCACTTCCCATGTGCCCATCCCTCTGCTTCCTGGGCCGAGCACCACCCACTCTCCACACCTCAGGCCAGGGGGCAGCGTGCGTTGGACAGAGTCCTCAGGAGTTCCTCACCGTGTCTCTGCCTCGGGTTTTATGCCCTCTAATCCATTTTTTAATATCGATGGTGTTTTCTTAGAAATTATGACCATGTTGCTCTATTTTCAATGGTCTGTTCCCTCTGCCATCAGAATAAAGTTCAAATTCAACAGTTTACAAACACAATCTGGTCCCAAATGACCACTTCAGCCATCATTCCCCACCCTCCCAACTCCTCCTCCACTGCGCTATTATCCTGAGCTACGTGCAGCTTCCAGAAGGCATCAAGCTCTCCCACTGTGCTCCTTCAGCCCGGAGGCTCTTTCCACCCCTGGCATCTGGACAGTTTCTGCTTCTCTTCGGTATCAGCCAGGAGAGTCCCCCCCCGGCTCCCTAAGAACAGACTAGGGCTTCCCTCCGACAATGTGCCCAGATCCCTGGGCTTCCACTCACGTGCGCATGGTTTCGGAACCGCCTGTGGTTCTTCCCACCAAAACAGCACTAGTGTCTTGAGGGTAAGGACCGTTTCTTGGCCTCTACGAAACCTCTAGTGCCTACACAGTGCTTCCTGCATGATAAGCCCAGCAAATGGATGCACCTCTTCTGGTTTTTGTTTCTTTCTTTTTAATTGATTTCAGAGAGAGAGAGAAAGAGAGGAGGAAGAAAGAGAGAGGAAGGGAGGGAGGGAGGAGGAAAAGAGGGAGGGAGGGGGGGAAGGAGGGAGAATTATGAGAAAATGTGCCCAGATTGGGAACTGAACCTGCAACAAGGGTATGTGCCCTGACCGGGAACCAAGCCCGCCACCTCTTGGTGTATGGAGGGACAATACTCCTCTGAATGAACCACACCGGCCAGGCCTCTTCTGCTCCTGAGGGCACTATCGGGCTTGGCTGGTCAGACTGGCCCCTGCTTAGCTTCTGCAGCTTATCCTCCGTCCGCGTCCTGCTCTAGGAATTGGAAATGTCTATGTTTTGTGACTACATCTCAAAACATCTCTGTCTGGAATGTTCTTCTCACTCACCCATCTGCCAAAGTTCTATTTAATCTTCAAAAACTTGCCACAGAAATCACTTCCTCCAGAGCATCTTTTCTCAGCCCCACGTCACCCGGTGGTTTGAAGCAGTCCCTGTCTGTGCTGCGTTATTAGCTTGTATGTTCCCACTAGTGGACTTAGCAGATTTCCCGCACCCTCTTCTGAGCCTGTTTCCTGGTACAGCGGCTGGCACAGAGCACGCAGCACTGGGTGGTGACCCTGACCTCAGAGCTGCACACGTGGCCCTTTCCTACTCAATCCTCCCTTGTTGCAGCTGAGATAAGGAAGGCTCAGATCATTTCCTATCCTAGGATACTCTCTCCCCCCTTCCCATTTTCTAACATTTCTAAAATCAGGATACAGCTTATAATCAATATGCACATATAATGTAGCGGTTTTAGGAAAGTTGTTATTAAGTTAGTGGTGCTCGGGGACTGTCCCTAGTGGACCCAGGGCAAAGTCCTCTGACTCCAAAGGGTTCGACACAGCCTCTCAGGGGAATTTGTCTTTCCTCTTCCTCTCATTCTGTCTTTTCTTAACCGAATCTACTCCGGTGACTGCCCCCCGAATGGAGTGAATGCAAAGCTTTTGTGATGAAAAAGGAACTTCTAGAGGATCAGTGACTGGCAGGAAGAGTCAATGCTGGTCAAATGTAGTTTTGGCGAATGATATATTTCAAGTTTTTCTGATGTGGCGCTTGTAAGAGCTCATAACACCCTTCTAAAATAATCGGGTCTCTAAAGTGGCTCCAAAAGATTTTTGCTTGACATAAATTCTCTAAATTTCCAGGCTTTCTGGGTAAACAGTTGGCTGCAATGCCATCTTTATGCTCTAGTCTATATTCAAGAAGATCCATCAGGGGCCTCAGAGCACTCCAGAAGGGGAGGCACAGGTGGGATAAACCGAGAAGGGGGGGGGGGCAGGAGGATTATTTAACTTGCAGCATTTTGCCTGGGGCACTCTGAGTTACATTTAAACCCTCTAGCAGTCCTAATTTACCTATCACTGGGTCACTGGACACCAATAGCAGGTCTTTATTACTTACCCTGCCCCAAGCATGAGTGGCATCAGCATGGTTATTAGTTCTTTCATGAGGAGGAGCCATTTTCTGTACCTTTTCTTCATCTTTTTTTTTTTTTTTTAAGGATTACCTGCTACACCATGAGAAAACCACACGTCTCCGGTTCACAAGCTACTTTCATGGAAGAAGTATTACTGAATTTTCTGTCTTTACAATTACACATGAAGTAGGACTCTTTTCAACCCAACAGATGGCAGATTCTTGACCTTATTGTAGCCTTTGGAGAGCATTTCAGGTTAGGAGAGGGTTTAAAAACCCTACTCCGTTTAAAACATATGGGCTTCTCTTTCCACAGGGCAGCTCAGGACAGGTGTATGTTGCTTTAAGAAAGCTAGACATACAACATTAAAACTGACACCAATTCAGACAAACTGTGCAATTACAAAAGAATTCCTGGCTTTATATCCAGATTCACCACAGGGTTCCTTTAAATGCTGCACTTCCCTGGTGCATTTAGATCTTAGAATCAATGAACATTTCTGTTTACAGAATTTTAAATTTGTTCTCCCATTAGGGTTCTAATAAGCAACATGGTACAATAAAAAAGAGTATGGCTTTGAGGTCAAAAAAAGCCTGGGCTCCAATTCAGAATCTGCCATTTACTTCCTGTGGAAATTTGGTAACTTTAATTTCTCTTAGAGCTGAAGAAAGAGCTAAGTACTGTATATGATTACACATATAGTTATCATAGCTCCTCAGTTCTCAGATGCACGTTGTTATCCCACTTTTTAACGTTTCTAAAGTCTCAACTGTAAAAGAAGCGTAATAAAATCTACTTTGCAGGGGTGCTGTGGAAATTAAACGAGGTGCTATCTTTAAGTGCACAAAGGCACTCAATAATCTGCTTTTACCCCACCGGCAGAGACCCTGGGGAAGACACACAGATCCCCTTTAAACCTTCGTGATAAATAACAAATTGATTTGTATAAACTTCCCAGGTCTCTCAGGTATGAAGTAAGGCCTTCTGTGTGAGGCGTTGCAGGGAGCGAGTCAGAGACTAACCCTATCGCTGCCAGGCTAGTAGCCAGGCCCTGATGCCTGCTCTCATGGGCTACAGGATCCGAACCCCCACGTGGCCTCTATCCTCTGTCACATTCTTTTTGGGCCTCAGTGTATTTCAGTGCTCACAGCTTGGATTTTATTCTAAATGCAACTGGAAACCACTGGAGGGTTTGGAGCAGATACGATCTGATTTATATTTTTACAAATCTCTCTGGCTGCTGTGTAGACAGGAGCTGGAGGGGGCCAGGAGCAGGGGCAGGAAAACCAGCTGGGCGCCATTTCAACAGTCCAGGTGAAGACATGTGGACTTGGATTCATCCGATGGAGATGGAAAAGCCTGAATGGATTCAGGTTATACTCAGGATTTGCTAGTGGATAACGTGGGGAGTTAGCACAGGCAAGAATTCTAGTATCAATTTTACTACTTTTTTTTTTTAAGTGGGGGGAGAGTTAAGTAAATCGACTGCAAAGGAATGTTCTTTTTATATTAGAATATAGTGAGCTTTAACGGTCATTGCCCCTCCCCCAACTCCTCCTGGCTTCAATGTGAAGGTCTCAGTGTAAATGCCAATTTCTCAGGGAGGAACTTCCTGAGCATCTTACACTATATCACAGGATCCTGCACCTTACTCTTCTCTCTCCAGCCCCTTACAATTAGCCTCCTCCTAGATGGAAGGTCCTCCTCAGCAAGGGCCATCTGCCTCACCACTGTCCCTGCCCCCGGCACAGGTCAGCACATGGCAACACACAATGTGTGAATGCACAACACAGCTACAAATCCATTGTGGATAAATGTACACATTTTACATGGATTCTGAAGAAAAACTGAGAGAACACAGTGATGTCATCGTTAGCTGTGCGTCCCCCAGACATGAGCCCCGCACCTGTGGTAGAGGTTCACAACCCCCTCTGTTCCTAGCGGTGCCGCAGGGCGGGCCGGAGAGGTCCTAGGCTAGACTCGGGCTTTGGTGACAGCTTAGGGGTCTTGTGAAAACACAGTAAATTAGCAAGCAGGAAGGTGGTCTGTGATTCTAAACAGAGACGTTAAGAGGGAGTCCAGTTGACAGAGCTAACACTCATGTTTCAGATTCTAAGTGAAATTTGGTAAGGGGAAGTAGGAATGAATATCTTCAGTTTTATTAACAACATTGTAAGAACTTTTCAAGAGGAAAAGTTTTGCCTTTCACATTAAGAGGAGACAATGGACAGGGGGAGAGAGAGAGGAGAGAGAGAGAAGAAAAGATGCTCCGGTTCAACTTTGCAGCAGATAATAAACACCCCCACTTCATAATGACAACTAACACAGAAACAGAGCGGGCGGAAAAGGACTCTGCTCAGGTATCCCACTTTGACGCCTTCTCTCTTGTAGATGAAGAGACCCCTGGGTAGTATTTCTGCGTCCATGTGGGACCTGAAACTGGATCTGCTTCCGTTTCTCAAGTGTCTGTCACATCCAGCCTGCTGCTTCCGCAGGCCGGGAAGGGTTGCTGGAAAACAGCATTTTTAAACAACAACAACATACTAAGAAGCTCAGAAGGTCACTGATTGCGAGGATGACCTTGACGAAGGGAAAACCTGATGAAATAAGGCCTTCACCCACTAAATAAAAGGTCAGTGTATTTTACCAGCGAAAGCAGGGGACCTGACAGGCTACTTTTCATGATGTCAAAAACACACCCACCCAACTGTTAAAATTAGTAAAGAGGTTTCAGCTAATTCTTTTAAAATTGGATTCTCCATTTACATTTTTTTCCTCTTAAACTGTGGGGACGTGCTGCCGGTACAGGTAGATTCCAAATGTCAAGCAGGTCAGTAATAAAATGCAAAGCTGGAGAGGAACTTTGAAAGAGACATTTAAAAAATGGGCCTTCGCAGAGAACTGACTGGAACATGCTGTGAAAAGCTTACTACAGTTCAGCACATTAATATTAATAGGAAAAACCCTGCAGTGTTCATAAATAGTTGTGACTTGATGAAATAATTACAAATAATGCACGTTTAAATTTTAGAACAACTGCAAGTATCTATAATGCTATTCTCCCCCCCAAAAAAAGCAAAAAATATTTAAAAACTCTGCGGGTTCCCATTGGCAAAGCTATTTACCGGAACAAAGAAGAATTCTTTGCTCACATATCTATCACCTTCTGATTTTCTTACAGATGAAAATTGGGGAGAGGGAGCCAGAGGGAAGGGCGACAGAGCATTTAAACATTAGGAGGATCATGAGGCCTACATCTTGATTTAATAATGAACTAGTTTTCAATGTTTCCTTATTATGAAAAGGAGAGTTGTCAGTCTGGAAAAAAGGTGAAGTTAAAGGTTTGTGGGTAACAGAAGTTCACTGTCAGCTGTCAAAGGCTTTCTGAAATCTGTTCTAATGCAACTAAGCCCCAACGAACAAACAGTGTGAGAACTGCAACTCCCCACGGCGCCCGTGTGATCTCAAGTGGTATGTCTCCCCTCTCATCACTGGAGTTCGGAAAGGGAAGCTAAGAGACCAGTGTTTTTCTGCACTCAAACAGGTGAAGGCTGTCTGTCGGAAGAGAGGGCTGAGCTCTCTAATGCAGGGGTGCCAGGCCCTTTCTTACAAAGACGGAGGAGGTCACTTAGGAAGTTCCGAAGAGCGTTGCTAACCTGACATCTGCCACCGAGTTCATAACTAAGTTCATGTGTCACAATGAGTAAGTAATAAGTACTTCCCAGCCCACTGTGACCTTGACCATAACTTTTTTCCTCTTTTTTAAGTACACGTATTTGTGTTTGCCTCTCTGACAAGAGGATTTTTGTCTCTTCACGAATCACCCTACAAAACAGGCCCACTCCACAATACAGAGTTCAAAAATACAAAAGACACCCGGCCTTTCACCAAGTTGACGTTAAATAAACTTCTTGGCCAAACTGCAGAGCCTTCTATTTCGTGAGGCCAGACTTAATAAAGCAATAGAAAGGGCTTCTTATTTTTTAAAAAGCTTTTTGGATGAAGAAAATGGACAGTAATTTATGTAAATGCACCAATCTCAATCAACTTCCCTGGTATGAAAGGAATAAATAATGCAGGTCACCGGATTTCGGATAACGAGTCCTAACTCGTGGCCAAGGATGTGGCAAAGACTCTGACGGGAATATCAGGGTCGCGCATATGGAGGCGAACATAAATAAATGTGTGTGTGTGATAAACGTGGACGTAGAAAAATAGGTATCCAATTGGACAGAGCTGGCTGGGCCAGAGGGATAGCAGTATCTCAGGAAGTTCATAGAGGTTTCATGGACTATCTGTGACAGCACAATTTCTATTAAGAAGGTTTTAAAAAATTAGTTCTACCTCCTCTTGGAGAATTCAGAGTAATGCTATCTTAGACTATAAGAGATCTGTCACAAAATACACTGTTATGTAAAAAAATTTCAGGAACAAAAAAAAAAAGAGAAAAAATAAGGACATTAAAGGAAGATGAGGGCTTAATAAATAACTTTAAATATCTAGGGCTGCTTAAATGCTACTAGATTGGCACCTAGAACTCCAAAGTAGCTACTTCCCCCTGGGAAGGGGAGGGTATGCCTCTTCAATCATCCCTAAATGCAAAGAGGTTTGACCCCCATGCAACGGATAAAAGTCACCCAAAAAATGAACAAAAGAGGTGTTTGGAAAAACCAGAACACCATTCATCCCAGCTAACGACTTGTTCATTATGAGTGATGATGGATAAAGACTTCTCATGCTGAGATGAAATCAAGATTTATATGCATTGTTTCCTCTCCCAACTTGTGGGAAGATCATCATCATTTAATTCTATCTCTGCGGCCAGTGATGGGCATCCAGAGAGCTGGTTATCAAACGGCGCAGTCAGCTGGCAAAAGCCGAAACGTGCAGTTGGCACATCTGGACGGAGCCGCCACAGCCGAGGGTGAACAATGACTCCTGGCAAGCGTCCAAATTGCTTGCAGACGCTAGCAGGTCTCATCTACAACCGCCCCTACCAGCATCTCTCTCTCTCTCTCTTTTATGAGAATCAGATTTTCATTGCTCCATTCAATTGCTCTCCTCTGCCATTTTTTACAGCTCTTATCGCTCCCCTGGAATATGGCCTTGAGACAGCTCATCCGTGTCCTTCACTGTGTTATCTCTTCTAACTTTTATTAAAACTTCAGCTTTCATCTAAAGATAGCTAATTAAGTCTGGAACAGATTATACGCCTCCCCTTTCAAAGAACACAAAAATATTTTCTTCAACCTGAACAGGGATGTTTTTCCTTTCCAAAAGATGAAACCAAAGGTGTTTAAGAAGTTTCATTTACTTACATACCTGACAGGTCATCTGTAGGCTGATTTATATGAAAGATGTCTGTGGTCTGACAAATCTTGGAGCTATTTTTCAAAATAATCCTTTCTCTATATTGGTAATGTTTTCCCCCACCCCCATATCCTTTAAATACCATAGCTAAATGCCATAAGCTTAATTTCTGGATGAAGTTGGAAAACGAGAAAATCGAGATTAACAAACATTTCTGTGAATCAAGTGATTTATCTTTAAAAAAAAATTTTTTTGCAGTTGTCCTCATTTGGTAAAAATGCGTTTTTCCCTTTTATTTTATACTGCAAGCACTGCAAATTAAAAGTTTCCCCCGCTGAAAATTATGCGAAAACGTGAAATTAAAAGAAATAGTGCAAATTTAGCACTGATTTGGTTTTCAAGAAGGTTTTATACCAATTAATAGTAAGCTCAAGTAGCTTAGTCTTCATCTATCACCAATCATTAATGACAAAGCTTTACAACCGATATGAACACATTCTTCTCACATATACCACTGACCCGGTACCTTGCTTAAATTTTAAATTGCTTAGGGGCAATTTAAAAACCACTGTGTTGCCCTAGCCCAAGAATGCGAGTTTGACATGCTTATGCCGGTTTGGCTCAGTGGACAGAACGTTGTCCTGTGGACTGAAGTGTCCCCGGTTTATTCTGGTCAAGGGCATGTACCTCGGTTGCAGGTTCAATCCCCTGCCCTGCTCAGGGTGCATGTGAGAGACAACCAATCGATGGGTCTCTCTGTTTCTCCCCTTCCTTTTCACTCTCTCTAAAAAATCAATGGAAAAATATCCTTCAGTGAAGATGAAGCAAATAAATAAATAAATAAGTCACTCTGCTTACTGTAGACCTGCTAACCAAACTTTCTAGAAGCAGTATCTGGAACATCTAGAAGACAGCCATCACACACACATGCACATGTGCACATGCAAGCACACGCATGCACACACCAAGCAATTTCAACCAAGGTTTTAAGCTTCTGTCGCCAGGGTATAATTTAACTATGCTACCTGAGATTTTCTGAGATCCTTTTCTTCTCTTCACTGCCTTGAGCAAGATTTCTCTCATGGTGACCTTCGTGTTGTCCACTTGGATAAGGGAGAATCCATGAGCAGCATTTCTGTAGGAAAAGACAAATGTGAAATCATCACCAACACTCAGCCAGAGGGATGGCACTGACGTCTTCACTGTGTTTAAGGAAGTTTTAATAAATGTACATCAAAGTGCTAATTATTTAAAAACAGGCTGAAAAAAGCTACTTCTAAAAAGAGAGAGACAGAGACAGAGACAGAGACCGAGACCGAAAAGCATTCCAGTGTGAACAGTCCCAAGTGGAAGAGAGGTCAGAGTTATGGAAGCTTTTTCTAATTTATCTCAAATTGAATCTAATTGGCCTGTGCGGGTCACTCATACCGGCGCCCAAGCCAAAGCCTGCGGCAAGGATTGACGAACGATAGACTTGGCTCGTGTCAGTAGATGTCACTGCAGGCAGACACTGCCGTCATATTAAAGCTCCTGGAGCCTTGGAGGGAAAATGCCATGTATGTGTGTGTGTGTGTGTGTGTGTGTAAGGGGGCGGGGGCATCTGACGGCCCAAAGCAATCTAGAATAAGGAAAGGAAAACGCACTTCTTATCTAGCCAGTAAAAGAAACACCCTATATTTATATTTTAAAAATATATATATACTCTACGTCCACTTCAGTAGGGATGTTTTAATCTACCTAGTCCTAAAAGGTCAAACAAAATGTTAGCCGAAGCATAAATAATTACAAGGCAAAATACTAGCATATCACTACTTGTAGGCCTGTAGCCAATCAAACCTTGGGGGGCGCGGGGTTCACATCTAGATAGGAGAAAACTGGTAAAGAGTAAGTATCCTGAAGACAGAAGCCCACCTTTGTGGAGACACAACTTCGCTAAGATGGTAATTGCAACAGCAAGCATCACAAACACTCCTCACTACGCGTGGGCACCGGGACAAAACGGGCCAATTCCAAGCAGCTCGTGTAACAAATGGGACCCAAGTTTCCAACTACGGAACATGGGAATTGCCACAAGGAGTTTGGTTGCATTCCCATTCCCCACAAGAAGCTCAAAGAGGGGCACGTGGCCAAAAAACATGGCAGAACTTCAGACTGACAAGGACTCGGAAACCAAAGCCAGGCCCCAAGCCAGGCCCGGGGACCGCTTCCCGGGGGGCGGGCCGGGCCGGAAGGGGCCTCAGCCCTCGCTTGGACCCAACCAGGTGGCTGGCTTGCCACAGGGGCGAGGGGCTGGTCTCCAAACCAAGGGCCCGATTTGCTTGCCTAATACAAAGACATCGCCACGCCCCTCCTTCTCCGCGAGGCTTGCTGTGTGATCCCTGACATTCCATTTGTTCCAAAGCGAGAGCCGGCGCGGGCCTAGTCGGTGCGATCATCCATTTTAACTTGGTCAAGTTCTTGCTATCGAACAGCAGGCCGGAGAGCTGTCAGGCTAATTTTCCTGAACACTCTGTTACTGAATCATGCCTGAGCCGGGGCCATTCTTTACCTCAGAAGCTGGACCTCGTCCCAGAACAATCTTTAAAAGTTTATTTTACTGATCAAAGCAAAAAATAAGAAATAGCTCTTTTCTCCAAACTATATTTAGGGAGCGATGCAGTAAGTGATACTTTGGCAGGAGGACTGAGATGTAAAGTGCCTTGTGCATTTATAAACTTGGGGGTATTTGCTCTGGCGCGGGGCCAGCGTGTGTTTGGAACGGATGCCAATCATCCGGCGCTCAGACTTGCCTCCCCGGCTCTCTCTCCTCCCGAGCCGGGAGTGCTCCATCTGTGACAATATGCCGGCGATGGATGAGGAGGGCCGAGAAGGGAGCACAGGCTCTCTGGTGCTCACACACGGCGCTGGGCTGGGTCTCAGGAACTTCCATCCGCCCGGGTTCCACCTGCACCATTTTAGATGTGTCCGCTTATAAACTGCTGACACTCTCTCCTAATCTGCCGCTGGCTGATAGCGTTATTTCCAACCAATATGTTTATCTTTTGGGGCCCAGGCGGACTAAAAGCTCAAAGGGAAGCCCTGTGTTTGGACTAACTTCCATAAATTAAAAGTGTCCTTTTAAAAGATTTTTTTTTGAGCCGGGGGCACGGGGGGGAAAATCCCTAGCCTGTGTTTTTCTGTCGTTTTACCAAAACAGTACCTGGGTGACAAGGTTAAAGCCGGCCGAGGAAATCCCTGGCACTCATCATCCGCGGGCATTACTGATAAATCGTGTGGTGGAGGAATAAAGGATTACCTTCTGTATTTTTTCATTACACTTTTCTTTTGTTACAGAATACATAAATCCATTGTGGCACAATGTAATATGTATCACCATGCTACACCTGCGGACGCTTCCGAGCGGCTGCCATGTCTGTGCAGTCAGGAATGATAAGTGAACCACCCGTGAATGTTAACGATAGTGATCATTCTGAGGTAACTCGGCTCTCCATCTTCCTTTACAGCCTCCGCGCTGAAGCCGGGGTAGCAGGGTTCACGAGAGGAAAATGAAAACAACGGCGAAGGGAAGGGGCGCGCCTTCCTTCCCGGGCGCACTATCTTCCTCCGGGGCTCCATAGCCGTAAACGCGCCCATTAGAGGGGGAGCGGGGCTGCGACCCCCTCTGCGCGATCGGCGGCCGGAGGCGGGTTTCCCCGGGCCAGTCTCGCAATCCACGCTTCCCTCCCTGCTGAGGGGTGCCAACTTTGGACCCGGGTCCAGGTCTGCAGCACTGGCGGAGGTAGAATGCTTCTAACACGCAAGGGCACCGAACGGCAGTGGCGCTCAGAACCCATGCCGGTGCAACTGCTCAGATCCGCTCCCAGTGCGCAAATGGATCCAGAGACTTGCTACCACGTTTGCAGCTCGACTTCCAAACATTGAGTTTTATGCCCCATTTCTTCACATCCAGGGTTTTTTATGGGCTTTCTAGAAAGTCTATTGAAATACATTTTTGAGGCAGCTTCTATTCAAGGCTGAGCCCTGGGCCTGGGGCTGAGGCCAGGATCTCGGGGGGAAATGCTAGTGGCAGGCGGGCAGGTGCTGGTCCTGCCTCCCTTCCTCGTGGCGCTGCGTTCCAGTCTCGGAGTTGGGACCTGGGATGGTGGAGGCTAAGCCCGCAGATGGACAGGCGGACGATGGACAGACAGGTGGGCCGCAAACCCAGGGTCTCGACTCAGCACCTGCTCCTCCTCCTGCTCCTGCGGTTGGCGGCCCGTTTTCTGCCGGCGCGGGGCACCCTCGGGCCCTGGGCGGCCCCCCCCCCCCCCCCGGGCTGCCGCGCTGGGTGCGGGCGGAAGCGCCACTTCGGGGAGCTGACTAAACGGCCAGGGGCGCTTCAGTCAATTCCAAGTTAGGGCCTGTCAAGTCTCGTAACCGCTGAAAAACGTATGGGCGTTTTAAAAAGAGATTTCTCACTTGAGGAATTCAGCGCTGTCCCAGAGCAAAGCCAGTCACCAGCAGGAAGTGTTTATACCAGCGTTAACCTAGCACAACAAGCATTTCTCTGCGAGCTGCTAAACTGGAAGTGATGGGGCACAGAGGGGAGCTGGGGCGCGGGCCTTTATCTGAAAAGCTTACTCACGGGGAGAGAGCTGGAACCAGAACCCAGGTTGGAAGGCAACGCGTTAGAGAGGAAACACATGGGCCGGGAGTTAAATCCCTTTGGTTCAAATCCCGGTCCGTGGCTAACCGAGTATTGCCTCAACATGTGGAGCCTCAGCTGCCTCGAGGAGACGAGGAGGGCACTTCCCCCCAGAACTGTCAGGAGGATAAAACGGTCAGTGAATGCCAAGCACCTGGCACTGAGGCCGGCAAACAGTACAGGGAGTCTATAAATGTGTTTTCTTATGCCCCCCTGGTCCCAAGTCACCCCTCCGCGAGAAGAGGCCACTTGTTCCCTCTCCCCTCAGCCCTCAGGAGAGATTGCTTGTTTGGGAGAATGAATCTGAGCCCTCACAGTTTTATGTTGTTGTTTTTGTCTATTTAATTTTTAGCTGATTTTTAGGGAGTGGGGGAGAGAAACATGGATCATTAGCCTCCTGCATGCCTCCACGGGGGATAGAACCCACAATCTGGGTATGTGCCCTGACTGGAAATCAAACCTGTGACCTTTCAGTGTATGGACGACGCTCCAACCAACTGAGCCACATTGGCCAGGGAAACCCTCACAGCTTTTTAAGCGGCAACACAGGGCCATTAAAATGTGCAATTCGCTGGGCATGATGGCAGTCTGCAGGGGCACTATCAGCAAGCAGCCTCTCTCTGGCCCAGGCATCAAAACCCCTGAAGCTCAAAGGAGAGCACTCTGGGCTCCAAGGTCAAGGTTTTCCTTTTTGAGAGAGGAAAGGAGAAGCAGGTGTGTCCCACCTCAGCGTAACTCACTGGCTTTGGATGGGGGTGAGGGAAGTAAAATATCATGGTGGTACTGCAGAGAAATTCAATGAGACTAAGAGCCTTTTGATCTGAAAAGCGCAAGATATTACTCAATAATTATGACAATAATAGCAGCAGCTACTATCTATTGAACAATTACCATGTGCCAGATGCTGTATTAGGCTTTAAAAAATTTACATTAACTATCACACTCCTAAAATAGATAATATTATTATATCCATTTTATAGAAACTTAAGGCTGGAGGCATTAGGAAATTTACCTGTGGTCACTCATCTATTAAAGACCCTATTTTGGATTCAGAAATCAACAATATGATTCCTAGCCCAACTAGCACAGTCTAGTGGGAGAGCAAAAGAAGCAAACCAAGAATTATAGTTCTGTGTGAAGAGCACAAGGATGGAAGCCAGTTCAGAGAAGTGAGAAAGCACAAGAGCACTTAGCCCAGCAGGCAGAGGTGCGGGGGTCAGAGAAGCTTCTTAGTGGAGATGTCTCAAAACACAGTCATCATTTAGCT
The DNA here is from genome assembly GCA_963924515.1 of Vespertilio murinus. Taxonomy (NCBI): domain Eukaryota; kingdom Metazoa; phylum Chordata; class Mammalia; order Chiroptera; family Vespertilionidae; genus Vespertilio; species Vespertilio murinus. The sequence continues at coordinate 179,227,719 of OZ004708.1, forward strand.
CTACGCCATGCTCAGAAAGACGGTTTACCAGGAGGCAGTGAAGTCAGCTCTACAACGGAGTCTGCTATGGAGTCCTAGCTCTGCCTTCCTTGGGTAAATGATATAATCTCTCTAACTTTCAGTTTCTTCATCTACAAAATACATTAATTTTAGACTATAAGACTAGTGTGAGGGCTAAATACTTCTAAAGTAGCTAACATGATACCTGTATATAAAAACATGCTTACTAAGCTAGTTAGTATAATAACTATGGGCTCTTCTTTATATTTACAAAGAAGCAACATGTAATGAGGAGACAGTGACAGTAGTCAACATTTACTGAGGATATGCATTGTTCATTTAATCTTCCCAGAAAAAGCAGGTGCTGCTATCAGTCCCACCATATCTACTAAAGAGAGAATATGCTAATTGACTGTCACACCATCACAAAAGATGGTGGCACCCACAGCCAATAAGGAGGAATATGTTAATTGACTGCTATACCCCAAAGATGGCAGCACCCAATCCCCTCAGCCCTGCTGGGCAGCAGGCATGCAGTACTGCTTAGCCGCCCCCCCCCCCCTGGGCGGGTCCAGCCGCTCTGTGCACCTGACTCTGGAGTACCCCAGTCCCTTCTGCCCCACGATGCCCAGGGCCGGCCCGAGACACAGGCAAGCCTTGGATGGTGGCTGCATAGCCATCCAGGGCCGCCCAAGACTCAGGTAACCAGGGCTGGCTGAAGCTTGCACTGCTGGCAGTGGCAGCAGCAGAGGTGTGATGGGGGTGCTGCCTTCCCCTGAACACTGGGTCGCCTCCTGACCCTGAGAGCTCCTGGACTATGAGAGGGAGCAGGCTGGGCTGAGGGACACCCCCCTCCAATGCATGAATTTTTATGCACTGGGCCTCTAGTTTTATTATAAAGGAAGAAATTAAGGTTTGGTAAGGTTAGGACACTTGCCTGGAGTCACACAGCTAATAAGTGGAGGAGTCAGGATTTGGACCCAGGTCAGCCAGACTCCAGAGCTTTGGCTCTAAACCTCCCTGCAGCCCAGAGGCAGTCCTGGGGGCTCGGGAAGAAGCGCCTTCCAGGAGCACATCCTCCAGATCGGAACCACTGAGCAGCCTATGGAACAGTTCAACCTCCCTGTAACAAGTTCAATTTGATTATAAATGTCCCAACTCTGGACTAACCATATGACTTATACGGTCCCTACTGAAAAGCCCTTGGAGAACGCCATGGTTTTATGAGCCAGCGTCAGCTTGTGGAAGTGGGAAAAGGATGCCAAGAGTAGCATTCGATTCTCCGGTCCTGACCAGTTCATAACAGAGATGAAGACACACTCCTCTAGTTCTCAGCCTGCTCTGGTCCCGATTCCATGCATGTTCGTTCTCTAGCACTTCAGGGCAGAGAATGAAAATATATGAGCAAGAGAAAGCTTTGCAATAACCGTGGCATGCCTGCTTTAAAGCAAGCCCATTGGGTATTATTTTATCCATAAAGAGAGTTTACACTAGTGTGAATGCCACATTTTGTTTCCCCTCGCAATGACAATTTTTTTTTTTAAAGATCAAAGCGTATTGTATGAGTATGTGATGTTTGACATTGGATAAAGTACTCTTTTTCAAAACAGACATTTTCCAAAAACATAACTCGCCAGACTAATGGGCAGTGAGAAGCCAAAATGACTGCCCTCCGCCTTCTCCTTGTGTATCTTTGCCAGAGTCCTTGGGACTTGCCAAATCCGGTCATGCCTGCTTAGCTTGCTCGACTGATTGTGCCAGAAGAGAAAATAAGACACAGATGTATTTGAGCTCTTTGAGATGCCAGTAAGAGAGACAGCTAATGGCTTCATTTCGACCCTCCCCTTCCAGCTGGGCACAGGTGGGGGATAATGAGGTCCCTCTCCCTAATCAAACTCAATTATTTACTACTCTATAGAACCGCAAAGACACTCACATTCCGCTCAGAATATAAAACACACCGTGGGCTACTTCCAACCGCCGCCACTGGGTATTTATAACCGACTCAAGTGGCTAACAGTTTGCCTTGGCAGGCGTTTGAGTGTATAAAGTTTTGCAAACTGTTTCTGTTCAAATATGTCCTGCTGAAATGGGGTCCCAGGCGGGGTTCCACAACTGTCAGGTCAGTGAACTGCATAACGTCTGAGAATGTATTCGCCGCGCAGCGCAGACAGGATCTGGAAATCAAACGCTTCGCTCTACGCAACCTTCTGAGAAGCATCACCGTTTTTTCTCCAGCAGCAGGACTGACATTGTATTAATAAACATTACAAGTCACTAGCCTGACATGTACATAGCAGCAGCTGACAGACTCCAACATAAGCTGAGGGGAGAACAGAGGAAATCAAAATGAGACGTGGTAACCAAACATGGCCAAAGGGGTTGGATCATAAAACAAATCACATTAATGTCAGAAACGTGAGCCCTAAACTTTTAAGATATATAGCAACCGAAGCAACAATCTGGTATAATTTTTGGAAACCAGAGTAAGCTGATGGCTATCTGAAACGTGTGCTTTTGTTGGGAGGAACAAAGTGAATCCTGGCACACGATCCGCAGACAGACATTCCAGTGAGTAAAACATACACAGTTAGCTTGTCTGACCTTTAAATTCTTAGAAGTATGTAATTAATGCTTTCCATCTTTATTACTTGCTCCGATATTTCTGCCACTTTAAAGATACAAAGAAAAATCTTTTCTTTTCTCTAGACAGTAGCTGTTGCCAAAAAGGGAATCAAGTCAGATTTACAAATACAAAATTAAACGGGCTGCATATGTTCATTTCCATACACGAGGACAATCTGGACAATGAAAATGTTTGCTAATACGACAGAATGGAAAGAAACAATACACAGTTGGTCCTCCGTGACGTGAGCAAATAATAAATAACCAGGAAAATTTATACCCATATTGTCAGGACTGGTTACAAAGAATACAGGCATCTCTCTCTCTCTCTTTAAATTTTTCATGCTATTTTAGCTCTGACACTTACTAACCTGGATGACCTTGCGTAAGTAACTACCTGTCTGTGACCTGCAGCTTACATAGATGCTCCGTGACTTGTGATGGCGTTACGTCCTTATAATCCTCTTGAAAGTTGCAAACATCGTAAGCTGAAAATGCATTTAAATGTTTTTGTTTTTATTTATTTTTATTGATTTTAGAGAGGGAGGGAGAGGGAGAGATAGAAACACCAATGATGAGAGAATCATTGATCAGCTGCCTCCTGCATTCTCCCTCTCCTCCCCCGCCAACTGGGGATCGAGCCCGCAACCCAGGCAGGTGTCCTTGACCGGAATCAAACCTTCAGTCCATAGGCCGATGCTCTATCTACTGAGCCAAACCGGCTAGGGCTGTTTTTGTATTTATTTATTGATGAGAGAGAGAGAGAGAGAGAGAGAGAGAGAGAGAGAGAAGAAGAAGAAGGAGGAGGAGGAGGAGGAGGAGGAGGAGGAGGAGGAGGAGGAGGAGGAGGAGAGAGAAACATCGATTTTCTGTTGCACTTATTTATGCATTCACTGGCTGTATCTTGTTTGTGCCCTGGCGGGAGATCAAACACACTATGGTGGTATCAGGAGGACACTCTAACAACTGAGCTACCCAGCTAGGGCTGAAAATGCTTTTAATGCACCTAACCTACTGAACATCCGAGCTTAGCTTAGGCTAACTTAAATGTGCTCGGAACAGAATATAACAACAACAACAACAACAAATACAGGTAACACGTACATTGTAGAGTACTGGTTGTTTACCCCTGTGATCGCATGCGCAGTGGGAGCTCAGGTCACTGCTGCTGCCCAGTATCACGAGAGGCTACCACACTGTACACTACGAGCCTGGGAAAGGATCCGAATTCAAAATCTGAAGTACAGTTTCTACTCAATGTGTACTGAATGTATGTTGCTTTCACACCATCATAAAGTCAAAAAATCTTTTAAAAAATGTTTTTATTGATTTCAGAGAGAGAAAGGGAGAAGAACAGAGAAACATAAGTGATAATAGAGAATTACTAATTGGCTGCCTCCTGCATGCCCCCTATTGGGGTGCAGCCTGTAACCTGGGCATGTGCCTGACTGGGAACTGAACTATGACCTCCTGGTTCATAGGTCAATCTCAACCACGGAGCCACACCAGGCAGGTAGTCAAAAAATCCAAGTGGAATCGTCATAAACCAGAGGCCCTCTGTCATACGTTTAAAAACAGAGGTGCTGATAAGCAATAAATCAGATAATGGCTCATGGGGTTTACAGAATCGTGTGTGTGCAAAAATACTAATTTCCCTCTTCTGTTTTTCTTCTCTTTTGTTCTCTCCAGACCACAAAGCAAATCACATAATAGTGGAGAGGCTTCACACTAATGATATCCTTTCATAAAGGTCTGGTCACTTGGGTTGTACTGGAGACCTAGTCAAGAAGTTATAGGATAACGACCCAGCCTTTTGAAAACCCTTCATACAGGAAAGAGCGAGGAATCTAGGACTCGCCTCTATAAAAGGCATCGAGCTTCCCCTTTATGCAGAGCCAGAGATGCCACGGCAGTGTGTGGGAGCCCGCTGGGCCACACTGCCCGAGGCAGCCGGTTCTTGTGCTACCACCATCCGTACACGCAGTGGGCCCTTTCCGAAAGAGCGAAATCCTGGCTGGATTCTATTTGCTCTGCAGTCTTGGTTAGAACAGCTCCTTTCCCATGTCCACCTGATATAATGAACATTTTCAGTAAAACACACACATAGGAGGGCAGTGTAACTGCTCTTACTGACTTCTGATCTGGGGGATCCTGCCCATTTTATTGGTTTTGACTTTCCTTCCCTTAAAGCTCAGAGTAGCTAGCAGTCAGCAATCGAGGGACTCCTGTTTACATTCTTCCTGCCCGTTTCCACGGGGAGAAAGATGCAGGGAGGGAAGGGGGAAATGAGGAGAAGGAGCAATGGCTTCTCTTATTTTGCTGGGACTTTGCCCTCTGAGTTTGGACACATCCTTGGCGACTCCTGAAGGTCTGCTCTGTCCTGCATTTGCAGGAGAAAAATGTCTAACTCAAAGGCTCTAGAAAAATGTCTAACTTAGAGGCCAGAAAGGCGAATGGGAGGTTGCTGAATCAATAAAATATACACAGGGCAGATGGTCAGTAATCTGCACTATTTCCTCAGACAACGGAGAAAAAGAAACAAAATTCAGTGACACTTTTGTTCTAAACACTCACAATAAAGATTCTGCTTCATCTCATGTTTTCAGAAACACTCCAGACATGTCGAATAAACTCTCCTGAACTTTAAAAATAGAAAAAGAGTGGGTATGAATGTTTGGGAGTGAAAGTGCAGGAATGGGGGGGGGAGTATTAAGTTTAAAGCAGTTATTGTTTTCTCTGCCTTTTCCCCACTCCCTCTATCCCCCAGAAGGTGGGGTTCACAGTGAAACACTTCTCCAGGGAAGGTATATTTATTCTACTCCCAACCCCACTCCACTAAAAATCATTGATTTAAAGGCTATTGTTTTAAAAAGGACTTTCAGTTTAAAACACTGCTATGATCATATGTTAACATCTATGTCTAAAAATTATATGTTAATGAGAACGATTATTTTATGTAATCAATAGGTTATATCAATGCAAGTGGAAACTATTGAAATACCACTGTATATATCTTTTAAAGTAAAAACAAAAAAATCTCCTAATGAAACCTTGTGATGGTAAGGTTCAAAAGAATGCTCTGCGATTTCTATTGGTTGTACCATAAATTGACACCAAGTGAGAGTCCAAAGAGGTTTCTACTCTGACCAATAATCCTACTAACAAAAAAATTATCCGAAGGAAGATATTCAACAGAAAGAAAGTAGATATAAACAAGGACTATCGTAGAATGATTTAAAAGCAAAACAAGAAAACAATCTAAACATCCTATGACAGGCATCCACTACATCCATTTCTGTTTCCGTGCTCATCACATATTAATGGTTTGTGTGACAACTGTCTTCCCACTAGAGCATAAGCTCCATGAGCATAGGGGTTGTCTATGTCTAGATCCTTCGCACATAATAAATGTAGGATGCAGGAATTAAGAACAGATATTGAAATATTTGTAATACAATGTTAAGCAAAAATAACTATATATGTATGTGTATGTATGTGTGTGTGCATATGCTAGAACTGAAACTCTGTATGTATATACACATGAAAATGACTGTACAAAAATGAAAGTAGTTGTATTAGGATGAGGAATCATTAAATAGCTTTTAAATTGCTTTAAACATTCTTTAAGGTTGTTGTTTTAGTGCCTCTGAAAGGTAAAAAGAAGGAACATATTTGCTGTTTTGTACACTCAACACGACTTCATGGTAGAAATGAAATGGCAATTATAAAAGCTTGAAGAGTCACCTCCGCTCACCCACAGGGAGCCAGGTATCCATTTTTTGCTCAAGGATAGAAAGACACAAAATACTCATATATCATAGCTAGCATAACCCTATTTTTAGTAAAATCCTGGAACAAAGGCAATATGTTTTAAAGAGACAGGTAGAAGAGTCCTCTAAAGCACTCTTTTGAAGAGTGAATTTGCTGGTTACTAACAGCAGGGGGTGCCAGAGGGATCGCTATTGTTCCCAGGAGATGGCCAGGAGAAGGACCGTCTTTAGCCACCTTGGCTAAAAAGCTTAAGCTGCGCTGAGAAAATATTGCTGGTTTCCCCCTAACAATGGGGACCGATGGGTAAGAGTCAGGTGCTCCGTCGTCTTGAAGGAATAAAAATCACACTTTTATTTTCACTCGCTATTTAACATTTCCTTGCATTAGAGTCAACAAATCACAGTGCTTTCAGCAGTGCTGGGGAGTCGTCATGAACAGAAATCATAGATTTAATGACAGCGCATTCCAGTTGGTGCAGATGTCTCCAATATTACACTCAACCACTCCTTTGAAACCAAATTTCAGGAGTTACTGGATCTTGTTACTCAATATATTAACAACACCATCCATATTATTATTCAATCACAAATTTAACAGTTGATAACTTTAAATACAAGAAATCCTTGTGTAGTCATGTGAATGTCACTTTCTGCATTTACAAACACTTGTCTGAGGAGGGCTTTATAGGCTTTCCCAGCCGGCCAAAGGCACAGGCAGGCAAGGGAAGAACCTCTGCTCAGTCTACAGGAAGGCCACCAACAGTGTAAAAACAGATCTATTTTTCAGTTAACAGATTCTTCACACACATCTCTCTCCTTAGAGGCAGGTTTAAAACATATTGCTAATGAAGCAGATTCTGATTCTGGTAACCAAGTGGGACCATATAAGAATCCCAAGCAAAGCATAACTTTTAATAAAAGAAGTGATATCTCCTCTGCAGAAGTGATGAAAGGAGAGTGCCAGGTCAAAAGAAGAAGTAAAATGACATCCAAATCCAAGAAAAGGAAGACCTTAATAGATCCTCCTCCAGAGAGCCGTGAAGTAATTTAATGCACATAACATCTGACACCAATCAGGGACTGCCAGTGGGGTCTAAACAAGCTGATGAACAAAATTTGGAAAATGAGAAAACTCAGCCAGACTTTTATACAAAGAAGTTTAATTCTTTAGCTCGGATATATTCACCTAACGTACAAGATCCTTCCCATCACAGTGTTCATGAGGGTTCAAGACTGCGTATTTCTTCTAGTAAAAATCTGATTTTAAAAAAATGTCCCGGAGAGCTCACCAGTCTCTGCAGAGAGTGATGATGAGCAGGAGGAGATGACAGGGATGACGTTTCAAGTCACCCAGAGAACACACAAGCCAGGAGCAGGTGGCGGAACACTACGGGGCTTGACAAATACCAAATTTGTTTCAAATAACACCGCTACGTCTGAAAACAAGTCAGAAGGTCTTATTTTAGAGCTGCCGAAACGAAGAAGGCGCGCTCCTCTCAATTTGAAAGAGCCAAGTCTCAGAGACAACATGAGAAGATAAGGTGATTTTATGAATTCTGGCTTTTCTGAACTCTGAAACCATAATGAGTCAAAACGGCTATAATTAGAAGAAGGTTTCCCCCCCCCATTTTCTGCCTTTTCATGGAGTACTGATTTATCCATTTTTATGTTTATATATGTGCATAATATAGCTATTTTGTAATATTAAATCATATCATAAAATTTAAAACCTTTTTTGTTATTCTATAACATATTCCTGCTCACTCAACTTTTTCAATGTTAATAGATTTAATGAAACAATAGCTGTTAACCTTGTAACCAATAAAATGTATAATAAATAAAAAAATAATTAAAGGAAGGCCACCAAGAGGAAACATCAAATTGGATCTGAACAAAGCTGGTGAGAAAAGGCAGTACGTTAAGTCACAAGAGGGAAGCGGCTGTGATGCACATTTTCATTCAGTTTGAAGAGAATTTTTGCTTCCCGGGCTCCGAAGCGCCCCCACAAGTCCGGAGGCCTAGTTCATGGGTGGGACGTTCAGAGATCCACCTAATACGATTTGCTCCTACACAGCAGTCTGCGTTTAATGTAGGTGCAGAGGCACGAAATACAATGTGAATGTTGTCCCCAACATCTCATCACATGTGGCCTCTCCAGATACCAAATATTCACTTAATGAACAAAATCAAAATCAAATCCAAAATCACACCACAGGCAGAGAGGAGATACTGAGATAAGCAACAGAGTCAATACTCACATTCGAACAAAGAGGGACTCTTTGGATGTCAGACCAGGAGATGAATACTTTTCAACCAGGGCCAAAGTACTGAAGCCAAACTTATGAATGGGCTCATTGGAATCCAGTGGGGGGAAGTCTGTGTCAACCTCCCCATCGTCCTCAGCAATGTGCAGGCAGTAGGCATTGACATTGTCACTGAAAGGAAAACCAAAAAGGTGAGTGAAAACCAAACGGAAAAAGGAACTCGGAGACCAGAGGCCCTGATTGCAAGCAGACCTGGGAAACTTGTGCATCCGAGGCCCGCAGTTATATTTGGATCCCCAACCCCACTTCCTTTGATAAGGAGAAAATACCTGGCAGTGCAGAGGGGGGGGGGGGGGGAACCAATGTGAAACAAGAGCCTTTGCACTCCTCTGTTCTTCCAACAAATACTTACTGAGCACTTGTTGTAAATAAGACACAGAACCCCTTAGATCAAAGATGAGATTTAGCAACAGTCCTCAAGGAAGCTTACAATGCATCAGGTGAAAAAAGTAAGCACTCTATTAGTTATAAAATAATTGTAAATATCTTAAAAGAGATACACAGAACTTTAAGAGAGAAAAAAATGATTGGGGGAGATCAGTGCACTTTGATTTATGGTCAGGATTAAGAAAATATCTGCTCTAGCTCAAGAAGTAACAAAGACAATCAATACAGTTCTCCTTTCCCTGAAGAAAATCAGCCTCACTTGGCAGGACCTGATTCCGCACACCAAGGACACTTAACGGAATAAAGCAAATGACCTGATTTATCCTGACCAACTGCTTCTGGACTTCTCTCACTTCCCTAGAATGTCCAGCCAGTAATCCCAGTTTCTAACCTCTCCCAGTGTGTAATCAACACGCATCTCTTTCTCCGTCTTTGGGGAATTAAAAAGTCAATTTGCTGGAAAAGGGGAGGGAAACTCTTATCAACATAAAGACAATTTAAAACTGAAATCAACTTAAAACACGTTAGATATTCTGCTCCAAAGCTGAATTGTGAAACTGCAAATCTGTTAGTGTTCAGAAGCATGAACCTCATAGTTCAAAAGCAGTGGGTTTCTAAATTCTGCAGCTTAAATTTGGAGTTTTAATTATATGATTGATGCTTAAATTAATTAATTGCAAAGTGTATGCTAATTGTTTAATTGGTTGCTTGATCTATATAGATCATTTTTTGAATTAAATGAGTTGATTTACAAAGTTTATTGATTGGATGTGACAATGAATTATTTCACTGACTACCTGATTTGCAATTTTCCCAATTAATTCACAAACCTTTTGCCGCAATTCTGCTTACTGAGAGAGAGCCTACTTCAGGTGATCTATACTCAGTCTGTCACGATTAAGAGATATTTATTATATAAAACAGGTAATAAGGACAGATTAAAATTAATGGGAACTGTAAATCTGCTAAATGGATGGATAACAAGAAAGTAATCTGGCTATGTTTGTCACTATAAATTTCATGTATTTGCAATGCTGTTAATTTAAAATTCATCTCTGAATGGTATGGGAAACTTACAGATCTTTGCTAGAGGTTATTAACACACACAAAACATGTGCAGAAGCAGAAGAAAGCCAGTTAGATGAAGAAAATGTCCCGGTGGAGGACCGATGAGCTTTGTGTCCAGGAAGACTTGAATTCAACTCTCGCTCCATCACTCATGGGCTGTGTGGTTTCAGAGAATAAGCTTCACCTCCTTGAGTTTCAGTTTCGACTTGTAGAAAAAGGGTATAATCGCCTAACTCAGGGGTGGTTGTGAGGATTAGATGAGATAATGTATCAGTGCTGAGCATAGAAAAGAGGTTAAAAAAAAAAAAGTATGCTGAAACCGGTTTGGCTCAGTGATACAGCGTCTGTCTGCGGACTGAAAGGTCCCAGGTTCGATTCTGGACAAGGGCATGTACATTGGTTGCGGGCACATCCCCGGTAGGGGCTTTGCAAGAGGCGGCTGGTCGAAGTTTCTCTCTCATCGATGTTTCTAGCTCTCTATCCTTCTCCCTTCCTCTCTGCAAAAAATCAATAATATATATATATTTTTAAAAAGGTATGATAACTACAAAAAGTCAGATGGAAAATAACGTTGACAGTTATGCCAATCCTTAAGGATAAACTGCGGATGCACGTTAGCCAGAAAACAACAATGAAACTGAGCTCTGTGCGCACACATCTGAAGCTGGGGCTCACATGTCCACCGTGCCCCAGCCTTGGGGCCACGGAGCCTGCGGGGCGTTATGACCACGGCAGACACCGATGAAGCCAGCAGCGGACAGCACGGATTATTTACTGCCGTGTAAATTATCCTGAGGAATGCCCGTGATTCCCCAGCATCGCACAGGTTTCAAGGGCAAATAATAAGCCTATTGATCAAAGCAGAAAGCCAAGCTCTGGTATCAGAAGGATTCTGCTTTGATTGTCACGGGAGGCCCCACAAATCCCCTCAAAACAAACTCAACAAATGTCACAGGCTGAGATCCGAGAGCCAAAGACCTCCGGCCAAGTGCTGTTCTTCTCCCCAGTTCTGAATACAAGGTGTGAGATCACTTATTGTTTAAAAAAACAACATTTGCATAGTGCCTGCCAGTGCTGCCGCAGGACCCAGCAAGGAGGAATATTAAAGACTCACTCTGGACTATACAAAACGACAGGAAGTCTTTTCTGGTTTACCAGTAAAGTTTAGCAGCAAACAGTGCTCCCGCCCCTAAAGCCTCTTAATTGAATGACTAAGAAAGGAAAAAAAGGAAAAAAAAAAAGACTGAAATTCTATATTTTGCATATGGACATACTGGTTCTTGTGTGCCTTTATACAGGAATGATTAATGAAAAAGCTGCTGTGGTATTTTGACTTCTGAAACTGCTTCAAGACTCCAAATTAGTAATCCTATATAATAGAAGGATAATATGCAAACGGACCGGCAGAACGACCAGAATGACCGCTGGGCCAGTCACTATGAGGCGCACTGACCACCTCTTGGTCTCTTTCCCTGGCTGGCAGGCTCCGATCCCTGATGGCCACCCACGGTGGGGGTGGGAACTGCCGACCTCTCAGTCCCTTCCCCTGGCCACCAGGCACCAATCACCAAATGGCGAACAGGGAACCGGGGGTGGGTGGCCTGGGGGACGGGGGCAGGGCTGGCTGCGGGCACCTGGGGAAGATGGCCCGGGTCGCAGGCCGGGCCTAGAGACCGTACCCGTGCACACATTTCGTGTGCCGGGCCTCTAGGAGTACAGTGACCATTGGTATCATTAGCTGTATTTACTGCGGGCTAAGTGCCAGGTACTGTGCACAGTGGGTTAGACACATAAGCTCCATACATCATCTAAGTCACGTTATTAAGTGTGTTTTCTTAGAAATTAGAAAACGGGCTCAGGGAGGTAAGTGGTTTGATTAAGATTAAACAGCATGTAAGCGGCAGAGCTGAGATTCAAACCCAGGTAGTCAAGAGCCCTCCCTCCTGGCCCCCACCTCTCTCTCTGCCAAAGCCATGGCGTGTTCCTACGGAAATGCTACATACTCTGAAAAGAAGGAGGAAACCACGTGCATTATAAAAAAATCAGAAGTTCAGAGACAGTCATTGCAACCTCCTTGCTGCTACGGCTGGGAAGGAGGTGCCCAGAGAAGAGGAGTAACGTGGTCGGATCACCCAATTAAACGGGCCAACACCAGGTCCAGAGAACTCGGGTCTCCTCACTTCCGCTCCATTTCCCTTTGATCAAATCAGACATTGGTGGCATTTTTGAAGCGGGGAGGGGGAAAAGGGGGAAGGGTAGTTGTGGTCCCTGACTCAGGAATTCCCCAAATACAGACATCTGGAACTTATAAAACAGAGAAAACAGGGGCGCCTCCTTATGACACAGTTCAGTGGAATGAAGAGGGGTTTTGCAGTCAGACCTGGTTCTAATGCTAACCCAACCAACCATTAACCAGCCGTGTGACCAAATCTCTCTGAGCTCCATTTTCTCATCTATAAGAAGCTTTCATTGATTTCTCTGGGAGAATCATTTGGAAAAGTGATTCTCCTCTGTGGCCTTCCAGAAGTTGGTTGATATTTCTGTATATAACCTTGTTCCTTTACTGCGCATGCGTCTATGTTCTCCTAGCAAGCAGGATCCTACTGTCTCTGCGTCCTCGCTGAAGAGAAAGTGGTTGGCATTTAGAAAGTACTTAAATATTTGCTGAATGAATGAATATATGAATATGTAGACTGAATCACTGTACCCATAAAAAAAACAACCAAAATGGGTATTACTGTTGTTTTATTCTCACCCAAGGATATGCTTTTAAAATTGATTTGAGAGAGAAAGGGAGAGAAACATCCACGTGTGAAAGAAACATTGATCAAACTCAGGCTGCCCCTCCTCCCCCTCCTCACACACCAAAAAACCAGACAAAACCGTCTTCCAATGCTCCCTAGGTCCGTGAAGGGCATAACATACAAAGTTGTACAAGACAGAAATCTTTGATACGTCTCCTTTCCCACACTTCCCGGATCTAACTCATTCCTAAGCCATGCGAATTTTAATCTCTTAAATTTCCAGAATCTGTTCTTTTCTCTTAATCTCCACTGTGGCCCTGCCCACCTCTTGGTCTCTTCCCACTCCATTTTCTCGTCCCTTCTTTGTGCTCTGGCCGCACCGGCCTTCAGTTCCCTGACTTCAACACACTCCCCCTGCCGCAGCATCCCTGCCCTGTGGCCCCATCTGCCAGGACTTCCCCTCCAAGTGCCTCTGACATCACTTTCTCGGGGAATTTCTCCCTAACTCAACTCCCAGGCTGGGCTCTTTATAAACAGCATTCCTTTCCTCCAGAGCACTTAGCTCAGTTTTTAAGCAAGCCTTATTTGGTTTAACTTTTTACATTTTCTGCCCATCTCCTTCACTCAACTGTGGAACTCAAGAAAGAGAGTCCACATACGGTTCCATGAACCACTCTATACTCAGCAAAGTGCCTGGTATACAGCAAACAATACATATTTATTGTATACAATGGTAAGTGAAATGAGCCGGTTACAAAGTGCTAATACATTTGATAATTTTTTCTTCCCCACGAAACTATGAATTTTTAGGGGGAATAATTAGGTTTCTCTTGTACATTTTATCCTCAACACCTAGACTCCAGAACTCCATAAATATTTGCTGAATGAAGGAATGACTGAGGAGTTAAGCCTTCGAGATTAAGCAGGATATCAAGAAGAATGAGAGAGGCATTGCTGACTAAGGAAAAGCAAAAGCAGGCATGGTATCAGTGCCAAGAAGATGCCATTTAAAGAATGTAATGTGGCCGAAAACGGTTTGGCTCAGTGGATAGAGTGTCAGCCTGCAGACTGAAAGGTCCCAGGTTCGATTCCGGTCAAGGGCATGTACATTGGTTGTGGGCACATCCCCAGTGGGGGGTGTGCAAGAGGCAGCTGACTGATGTTTCCCTCTCATCGATGTTTCTAGCTTTCTATCCCTCTCTGTTCCTCTCTGTAAAAACTCAATAAAATATATTTAAAACAAAACAAAACAAAAAATAAAGACTGTAATGTGTTAGGATGCATGGGAGTATAGCTGGGGGGTCAGACTGGGGCTAGGCTGTATTATTTAGGTAAGTGATTCCCAATGATGACCCTAAGGAATATAAATTAGAAGCAGAAACCTACAAATGGGAGAAGAGTGGATAGAGATGGATAGGCACACAACAACAAAACAACAAAAGGAAGGAAGGAAGGAAAGAATTCTAATTGCAAAGTTATCAGAAAGCATATAATATAAGGTCAAATATTCCTATATATTTTCACGGGAAAGCACAATTACTTTGCATCATCAGGGAAGGCTAAAATATGCTACTGTTGCTGAACTATTACTAGTTTGGTTTGTAGTAGAAACTGGTTATAGTTACAGTATTTAGCAGCCACAGAAATGAACGTTTACTGAGCACTTGCCATGTATTTTCTTAATTTTGTTTTCATAACTGCACCCTATTAGGAAGTTCCTATTCTTATTTTACACACGAAAACTGGAGCACCTGGGGCTGAAGTGATTCATCCAACATCAGCCTGATAGGTATTAATGCCAGAATTCAAATCCAGACTATGGCTTTGGATCCCCCACTCAACCACTATGCTATACGCTGATTCAGAAGGCAGAGGAAAATGCTAAGACATCTTAGAGCAAGTGGTTGCCAACCAGTGGCCTGTGGACCACTGGTGGTCTGTGAGGTCCGAAAGGTTGGTGACTGCTGTTTTAGAGGGCTTCTATGAAAAACTATTAAAATTAAGAAAGTTTGATACTAGATGAGATAAACCCTCAGCTATCTACAAAACCCACCAGGTTTCCCAAGGACTCTAGACAGCTGAGGCTACGTTAGAATGA
The DNA here is from genome assembly GCA_963924515.1 of Vespertilio murinus. Classification (NCBI taxonomy): domain Eukaryota; kingdom Metazoa; phylum Chordata; class Mammalia; order Chiroptera; family Vespertilionidae; genus Vespertilio; species Vespertilio murinus. Next base: position 179,242,735 of record OZ004708.1, read on the forward strand.
AGTGGATCTGTAGGGAGCTCCATTGCATGGTGAAACCATGTCTTTGCATTTTCTAGAGCTGCACTTTCCAACATCTGGCCGCTGAGCACGTGAAAGGTGGCTAGCCTGAATGGAGATGTGCTGTACATAGCGAATGAGCACAAGATGTCAGGCATGTGAAAAGGTGCTCAACGTCATCTCATCAGGGAGATGCACATCAACACAACTCTGAGATACCACTGCACACCTATGGGAACAGCTAAAATCCAAAACGCTTACAAAACCAACTGCTGGTGAGGATGTGGAGCAAGAACTCCCATGCATTGTTGATGGAAATGCCAAATGGTGTGACTATATGGAATATTATTCAGCAATATATAGAAATTAGCTATGAAGCCATGAAAAGACACAAAGGAACCTTGAAATACATATTACTTAGTGAAAGAAGCCAGTCCGGAAAAGCTACAAATTGTATGATTCTAACTAGCTGACATTCTAGAAAATGCAAAACTATAGGGGCAGGGGGAAAAAAAGTGTGGTTGCCAGAGGTGAGGGGGGCTGGATAAAGAGATGGAGCATGGAGCATTACTAGGTCAGTGAAACCATTCTAGATGATAAAATCTTACTAAGAGTGCTCTCTAATGTAAACAACTGACTTTAGTTAATAACAATGTATCGATACTGGTTCATTGATTGTAACAAATGTATCACATTAATATAAAGTGTTAATAAAAAGGAAAGATGAGAGGCAGGAAGTAGCTATGTTGGAACTCTACTTTCTGTGCATTTTTTCTGTAAACCTAAAACTACTCTAAAAAATAAAAGTCTATTGAAAATGTTTTAAAATCTTATAGGTAACCAGCTTTCAAAATTACGTGAAATCAGAGCTTAAAGCAAGTTGACTCACATGAAGCCAGCATATCACTGGCTACAATAAATGTTAGTAAGGTGAACTTCCCTGTGGAAAGACATTGACTTAAATTGGGTCCAAAAAGAAAACCCTCACAAAATTATTCATCATATCTAACCCTAAAAGGCTGAACAGAGATACATTAGACTAGACTAGTGCAAAGAAGAACAAGGGGGAAAAGCTAATTGTACTGCAATAAAGAAAAAAAAGAAAAAAGGCAGGCCATAACACAAAAATAAAATAGGGCTGTTTTATATTGAAAAAAGTATAACTCACAGTAAAGATATGAAATGCATGAATCTTTTTGTGCACTGACATATACAAAATGGAAACTGTTGAAATCTCAGGAGAAATTGACAGAAGCACACAACAAAGTAGAAACTTGAATTCATTTCTCTTACTCATCCATAGATGAAATAGTTAAAACATGCAAGAACATGATAGTAATTAAAGATGTCGATTTAATAAATATATACAGTGAATTCTGTAACCTATACAGAATATTTCCAGAATCCATAAAATATTTATAAAAATTTACTGTATAGTAAGCTGCAAAACATAAACAAACCTCTAAGCAGAAATTTTATATGCCATATTTTCTGATCAAAATTCAATAAACATGAATCTATATAACAAAGTCTAAATTTAAAAATTCTTCCAAATAGACAGTTTCCCTTTAAAAAAAAATCACTGCATCAAAATAAGTAGGATAATAAATACCACATTCCAGTTTTGCTCAAGAGCTAACAAAGGAAGCCAAGAATTCCAGCTAAATTCTCCATTCCTTCCCTGCGGCCAAAGCTTACTACCATAAACAGCTTACAAGGCAGAGACAAGGGAACAATGTTCTTAAATAAATGGTTTTCTCCACGACCAAACTGAAATGCAACTAGCAATTTGGTCCCCTGTGAAGGAAGAGCCTCCTCCAAAGCCAACCCACTGGGGAGATCAAATAAGGCCCCCTCCCAACACCTCAGTTCCAATAAGCTAGAAAGAAAACACTTGCACTTCACTGATAAGAAATCCCACGGATTTACTTTATAGATTGTCTTATACCAAACACTACTGAGAAATCCATATAAGTGTAAGAATTCTAAAACATTTCAAAAGACTACAGTTTCTTTAACTTCAATATAATTCTATAATTCAAATTATAGTTATAGAGCAACTATTAAAAATGTCAACACACTTGATATACTTCAGGAATATAAATTTTAATAAGATGTACTCTATCTCAGAGGCTTACAAACTAATACAAGATATAGTCCCTATTTTGAGGGTTCAGAATTGCTAATTATATTGGTTGATCATCCTTTTCCTTATTGATATCTGGTTTGCTTTATTTACTACTTTCTAATAGGAATATACTGAAATTTCCCAGTTTGACACTGGATTAGTTAATGCCTCTTTAAAACTTCCTTAAAATAGTTTAGACTATGTTGCTAGATACATACACAGTCAGAATTATTATATTATCTTGATGGGCTGCTCCTTTTCATTATGTAATCTACCAAAATATCCCTATTAACATGTTTTTGCCTTAAATTCTACTGTCTGATGCACTGCCACTGGCCCATCTCTCTAGATAAGAAAATTAAGTAGGGGAGAACCAATGCAGCAAAGCACTTTCAAATTCAAGCTATGATGTACAAGCATAGACTCTACGTTCAAGTTCTACATCCTATATAATAGAGAGGTGATATGAAAATTGACTGTCATGCCCTTGCACAAGGTGGCAACAACCCCCATTGGTCACAAGATAGCTGCCCCTATCCCACAAGATGGCTTGCAGGGAAGGGCAGTTGGGGGAGACCAGGTCGGCAGGGGAGGGCAGTTAGAGGGGACCAAGCCTGCAAGAGAGGGCAATTGGGGGCTACCAGGCCAGCAGGGGAAGGCAGCTAGTGGCGACCAGGCCTGCAGAGGGGGGAGGGCAGTTGGGGAGAAACCAGGTCTGTAGAGGAGGGCAGTTAGGGGTGACCAGGGCTGCAGGGGAGGGCAGTGGGGGGGGGCAATCGGGCCGGCAGGGGCGCAGTTAGGCATCAATCAGGCTGGCAGGGGAGTGTTTAGGGGGTGATCAGCTGACAGACAGAAGCAGTTAGGGGCAATCAAGCAGGCAGGCAGGCAGGCAGGTGAGTGGTTGGGAGCCAGCAGTCCTGGATTGTGAGAGGGATGTGACTGTTGGACATCTCCCGAGGGGTCCCAGATTGGAGAGGGTGCGGGCTGGGTTGAGGGACACTCACTCCCCCATCCCAGTTCAAGAATTTTGTGCACTGTGCCTCTAGTTTTAAAAATAATTGTTTAATGAGGAATAGAGTCTAGTGATTAAGAGGAAAACTGAGCCAACGACTGGCAACAAAGAAAACTAATTCAGACCAAAATAAATAATGCAAAATCCTTGGCACTGAACAGACCAGGAATCAAATCCTGACTGCCATCTCCCGCTGGTGTAACCTGCAGCAAGTAACAATTCTCCTATGCAGAATGAGAGTCATAATGCTCACCTCACAGGGAGCTGGGAGAATTCAGTGAGAAATCAGGTACGAAACACCCAGCATGGTCCCAACTCATGGTAGGCACTTAATAAACATTAGTTCCCTCCCACTAACTCCCATGCCACTTTTATCAGCAAGCCTCATAAGAGGGTTTGAAATTGCAACGTGCATTTTCCTCAGGTCTGGATTCAGAAACTTATCAGTGTATTTACAAGTAGATTCTGAGATAAGCCTGCGATACACAGGCCCGAGATCTGGTGAGCGACCTGACTGGCATTAGTGTGAGCGTCTGGTTCACCCGGATGCAGTATGGGTGGCCAGCAGACAGCCAGGAACTAGAGCAGCCAAAAAAGAGGGAGGATTACTTGAGCTTCGGCTCCCGGCCCTCGCTTGTGTACTGCCAGCAGATGAGCCCGATCAGGTCCTGCACCCTGGCGCTGGCCATTGTCACCACGGTCATTGGCAGCAGTCTGTCCTGGCTCGAGTGTAAGGGGAGGTAGACATCGATCTTCTTGGTGGCCGTTGTGCCTACATGACCCTGTGGACAGAACACAAGCACGAGGGTAAGGCACACACTCCCGGGCATGCAGACCCTGCGGGGCCACAACCACTCTCTCCGGGCCTGAGGGCAGCCCAGCCATCTCGGGTCCTTCTTGCTGACCTGCTTATGAGCCTGGAAAGGTCCCCACGTGGAAACACTGTCTAGTTGTAAGTTTTTTTTTTCTTTAATATTCATTTTCTAACCGTCTAATTGATCCAGTTTTGCCAGCAATAAGGTAAAGGAGCGCTACAATTAAAACCAACAAATCGGAATGGTGAGCAGATCTGCTGTTTAGTGGCAGGAGACTTGCTTTGCTACTTACTCAGTGTGACCTTGGAAAAGTCACCATTAGACCCTGGCATCAGCTGCCTCCCTGAAAACTGCGGTCTTACTGCTTGAGACCCCGGGAAAAGCTACATGGGAAGCTGCCACACTTTCTGAGGAAGCTTTTAAGCCTGTAGCATCGGATCAAAGGGCTTTCCTTCTCAGAGACGATGGGAGGCTGATTCTATTATGTAGTTTACTTCAGTCATCTGCTATGAAGTTCAAGGGTCCCTGGTCTTCCATTTTTGCTCTAACCATCATACCACACTGCCAGTCCCCCCCAAACACCTATTCCTCCTCCCTCCCAAACCTCTCACTCCCCTTTGGGACTCCAGCACTAATTAGATATTCCCCCAGCCCTGGCCGGTGTGGCTCAATAGGTTGAAGGCTCAGATGATATGACACCTCCGCAGAGAAACCTTTACTGAAAATTCTATAGAAAGAAGCCGTCCTGCCGGTGTGGCTCAGTGGTTGAGCGTCAACCCCTGAACCAAGAGGTCACTGGTTCTACTCCCAGACGGGACATAAGCCCGGGTTTCAGGCTCAATCCCCAGTAAAGGGGGGGGGGGGCATGCAAGAGGCAGCCAATGGATGTTTCTATCTTTCTCTCCTTCTCTAAAAATCAATTTAAAAAAACATATTTTTTAAAAAGAAGCCCTGACCAAAGTTATTCTCACATATATCCTGTTCATTTTCTTCATAGCATTAATGATTTTACATTATGTATTTGTTCATGTATATTCTTAACGTATGCCTTCTCCACTAGCCTCTGAGTTCCACGAGGGCAGCTGTGATAATGTCTGCTTTGTTTACTGCTCTATGCACAATGGCTAGCACTGTGCCTGCATAAGAGACTCTCCCCAAAATCTGTTGAACTGCAAAATGAATGCATAAATAACTTAAATGACTACTAAGATGTAAGATAAAAACTCAATAAATGCTAGTTTCCTCCATCCATCCCTCTTGCCTTTCCTCTCCGGGTCTGTTTCCTGGAGGAAGATGGAGAATGGAGGCACTTGAGCAACCAAGTGGTTCCAGCTTTAACATTATAGTTTTATCATTCCAAGGCAGGAAAAAAACATAGATCAGAACTAAGGTAAGGAAATACATAAAATCCGTTTGAAAACATCTGAAGAGAAATTCCACATCTCTTATAACCCAGCATCTAATATTAGACCCATTGTTTTTTTTACTGAATCTTGTCTCTGTGTTACAAAGCAACTAATAAAAAAGCAATTCTCCTACATAATGCATGCTCTCTCGCACTCTCCTATGCGTACATACACATGCACATACTCACACCCATGCATGCTTTTCAGCTTGGAATAATTCCAATGGCTAGCAAAGACGTCTCCAAACAGCAAGTGTCTGGCCTTGTTAGGCAGTTAAAGGGTTCAAATTAAAATAAGGGCAAGCTTTCTGGAGTGGGTTTGTCACCCCCTTACCACTCTTCTCAGCCTCCTTTTCACACCCACCAGTTCAATGTCCTTGCTTTTCCTTCTTATTTTCTTTATTCCTTTTCCTTCCTCTGAAGAACTAGAGCTGAGGGACTATCGGAATAACAATATCTCAAAATAGGAACATTCAATGAGATGACCAATGTAAATGTACTTCACGAACTGTAGAGTGCTTTGGAAATGCAGAGAAGTTATGCTAAAAAGGGCTTAAGTTTTAAAATCAGACCCATTTCTATTACTCAAGGTTACATGAGACCAAAGATGGATGCTATCGGAGCCCTAATAATACGTTATTATTATATCAAGAGCTGATATTTATAGCTGTTAAATAAATTCTGCAAAATGTCGGCCTAAATCACCTCATTTAACTCTCACAATCACTATACGAGGTAGGGTTCTATCATCACCTTCATATTACAGATGAGAAAACTAAGGTGTATAAGGCTACTGGCATCTACTCAAGATCCCGCAACCAAGGTGGAGGAGGCAGAATTTAAACCCGGGTCTGTTTGACTCCAAAGCCCCTACTTCCAACATCAGTGCCTCCTTTCCCAGCAGTCATCCTGATGAAATCAGTTCCCACTTTCAAAGGGTTGGAAATCACCTCCTCGCCTCTGCTCAACATGAACCGGAAGTGCTGCCTAAAGCAGTCTCCTACTGGGGGAGCGAGCTCTGAGGGGCCGGCCCAGAGCTGTTAGGGGACTCGGACTCCAGAGAACGTCTCTGTTTTAAGATGACTAAGGGCACTATTGTTAAGGAGTGATACTCCTATGAATCCCTTTATCCTCTTTATCTCACAGTGAAATAGCAAGTGTGGGGGAAACTGTGAGAATAAATACGGTGGATGCTTATTAAATGAAAAAAGTGCTTTATCTTTTTAAGTCTCCTAATTCCATCTTGAGGCACCGGCGCCGGGAATGAGTGCCTTGCACAAACACTGAAATTACATATTTTTTAATAAGGAGCCTCGTCTGGGAAACTCAAGGCGGTGGCAGTTAGCTCTGTCTAATAGTCCCCGTGTTGCAACATTGAGAGGGAATCGTCTAAAATATAAAACAATCCATCAACGTAATAGAAAGTAATTAACTTATTAAAAAAAGAATAAGGTGACCAAAGGATTAAAAGTATTCATCACACATCAGGGCAAGCCATATTTCAAAGACCCAGCATCTTACTATTAAAAAGCAACCAGCAATCATAGTTCCACTGCACGGCAATTTCTGTGTCCACAACATGGAACTAGGGAAATGGAGGTATAATCAGAGCTTAAGGGGTCGACACAGAGATGGGGAAAACTGGTTCGGCGCCATCTTTCTCGGTCACTCATGCATTCAACAAACACCATGTGGGGCTCTGAAGACAAAACCAAGCGAGACGCAATGCAGATCCTCATCAAATTCACTGTATGCTGGAGGTCTGCACTGCTTCAAGAGGGGGGAGGCTGTCGTGTGAGCTCAGAAGCAACCAAGACCAATGGAGGCCTCCCTCCTAGATAAAAAAATTGGCCCTTCCATCTAATAGAACCACCAACCAAGGAAAAGATGCTTACTGAACTTAAACACCAACTCTACCAATACACAAAAGGTGAATCAAGGGCCTCTGAGACATGGGATTATGAGTGATTTTAATTTTCCGCATTTTATATAATGAGCATGCATTATTTTTATAACCAGAGACAAAATAGTAAATATTACAATTATGAACAGAAGAGGCGATAAAGAGAACTACCACAGAGGGCCCAAGAGCGTGGAGAGAGGATCAGTTTTGAAAGCGGAGCCTGTGTGAAGGCATCCAGCATGATTTATTAAGAACACACTAAGTGCCAGGAGCTGTGACAGGCTGTTGAAAAAAGTGTTTTAAAATGTAATTCAGACACCTTCCTATGGCAGGCTAAGTGATTTTTATCCAAGAAAATAAAAAGTAATAAACCTGCAAAGAGCTGACAAACTTGGACTTGAACAACTCGCTCCAGGAGCAGCCCCTACTCAGGGAATGCCCCAAGTTCAGGTTTTAAAACAAACAAACAAAAAAGTTTGTATTCCCTGTAGCAAAACTATTCCTCAACACAAATGCAATTCCTGAAGATCAGCTAGACTCCGGAGTTCCCATCACACGGCCCCTCCATGACTTGATGGCTCTGCAAATACAGCCAAATCTCAAACCCACCATGTCCAAGACCTATTTTCTTCTTCATTCCTCGTCTCTCATTCAATATTCCATCTCAGTGAAGACTTTCACCACCTACCCTGGCACTCAGTCTAGGACACGGAACGCCTCTGTCTCATCTCCATCCAAATGCCTCTGAGACCTCTCTCAAACCTTTCTCCGCGCGGCGCTGCCCTAGCTCATTGCTAGAGTATACTGAACGGTAGTGAAGAGTACAGATTTGGAGTCAGCCAGATCCAGGTTTGAACCCAGCCTCGGCCACTTGTTCAGCTGGCAGACCTTAGATGTTGGTAACTAACTACACCTCTCCAACTTCCACTCCCTTTCTTGGAAAGTAACTAAGATGCAGAGAAAATGCCTGGTACATAGTCACTGATTTTTCAAAAAGTGCATGCATATCAATAGAACGATCAATATTCTTCTAACACATGATTTTAAACATCTGCATTATATTACAGCATGTGTGATACTATCAACATAGTCCCTGGTTGTTACACTGATTCTAGTGTCTCACTGTTATGAATAACAGTCTCCTAAATATTCTTATGTAAATGTATGTGCACATTTTCCTAGGAGTAGATTACTGGGTCAAAGAGTATGAATGCTTTGTGGCTTATAACATATACTGTAAAAGTTTACTCTTATTTATGTATTTATTTATTTAAATCTTTATTGTTCATATTATTATAAATGTTCCTCATTTTTCCCCTCCATTGCTCCCCTCCACCAGGTTCCCACCCCACTCTCTGCCCTTTCCCACCCCCATTGTTCTCATCATAGGTGCACAGTTTATGTTCAGTCTCTTCCCGCACCCCCCACTCCCCTTTTCCCCGAGAATTGTCAGTCCACTCCCCTTCCATACCTCTGATTCTATTATATTCACCAGTTAATATTGTTCATCAGATTTTTTAATTCCCTTGGTTTTTAGATTCACTTATTGATAGTTACGTATTTGTTGTTCATAATTTTTATCTTTATTTTCTTTCTCTTCCTAAAGAACCCCCTTCAGCAATTCATATAATTCTGGTTTGGCGGGGATGAACTCCTTTAGCTTTTTAAAAATTTATTTGTGAAGCTTTTTATCTGGCCTTTGGTTCTGAGTGATAGCTTTGCTGGGTAGAGTATTTTTGGCTGTAGGTTCTTGTTATTCATCACCTTGAATATTTCTTGCCATTCCTGTCTGGCCTGCATGGTTTCTGTTGAGAAATCAGCCGACAGTCGTATGGGTGCTCCTTTATAGGTAACTACTACCTGCTTTTCTCTTGCTGCTTTTAATATTCTCTCTCTGTCTTTTACTCTTGGAATTTTAATTATGATGTGTCTTGGTGTGGTCCTCTTTGGATTCCTTTTGTTTGGGGTTCTGGTGCTTCCAGGACTTGTAAGTCTTTCACCAGGTGGGGGAAGTTTTCTGTCACTTTTCTTCCAATATGTTTTCGGTATCTTGCTCTCTCTCTTTTTCTGGGACCCCCATAATTCTGATGTTGGTTTGCTTGAAGTTGTCCCAGAGGTTTCTTAAATTATCTTCAACTTTCTGGATTCTCTTGTCTTCTTGCTTCTGCGGAGGAGTGTCTTCTGGCTCTTTATGTTCCACATCTTTGACTTGATTCTTACGATCTTCCATTCTGTTTTTGGGACTCTGTATAATATTTTTATTTCAGACAATGTATTCTTTATTTCTAGTTGATCCCTTTTCATATCCTCATAGGTCTTGTTTATTTTATTGGCCTTTTCTAGGAAATTCTTGAAAAACCTTATAACCATGGTTTTGAACTCTATATCCAGTTGCTTGTTGTCCTCCATTTCTTTCATTTGTGATCTGTTTCCTTATCTCAGCATTTTCACAGCTTCCCTGAGTTGGTAGGGTGGCTTTGTGTGTGTTAAGGTGTCCTATATGGTTCAGTGGGTCAGCCTCCCAGTTACCTGAGGTGGGCACTCTTGGAGCACCCCTTTGTGGACTGTGTGTTCAGCCTTATTGTAGTTAAGTCTTGATTGTTGTTGGTATCGGTGAGAGGAACTGACCTCCAGGCCAATTGGCTGTGAGAATCAGCTGTGTCTATTCTGGGATACAGCCTTATTCAACTAGACTTGGAAAACTGCAAAAGCCTCTGTGCTCAGCTTGGATGAGGCAGAGTTTCAGGGTGGAGCCTACAGCTTTGGCTTCCTGTCACCCCCGCCCTATGAGGTTCCTGAGTCTCAGTGTTCCTCAGTGTCCTTTGGTATTCGCTGCTTTGATACTCAGTGCAAGTACCTCTGAGAGAAAGGTGCCCTTGAGTTTCACTTGCTACCAGACAGTCTAGTCTCTCCCCCAATGATCCCGGAACTGGGGTTCAGCACAGTTGGAAGTGGAGTTGGATGTGGGGTTCAGTGCATTCTGGAGCTTTTGTCTCCTTCCTGCTAGGGCAATCTAGCAGCACAGTCAACAGTCCATTCTCTGCGCGCAACATGCACTCCTCCGGGACTCTGCCTTTCACCACTCCCCTGAGTTTCCGCCTTACAGCCCAGATTCCCTCTGTATGAGCCTGAGTCCCCAGGGTCTTGCCCAGAACTAGGGTTCAGTGAAGCCTGGAGCTTTTATCTCCTTCCCACCAGGGAACGCCAGCCAGGCAGTCAGCCGCCCCTCCTCTCCAACTCCATCCTCTCCCTGCGCTTGCACTGTGTCTCCAAACCTTAGGCTTTTACAGCTCCTGTGATTTTCGTTCTGGTTTTCTCTTTCCTTCTAGTTGTAGAATTTCCAGTCAGTCAACTTTCCTGTAGTCCTGGATAATGTCCATTTTGTATTTTAGTTGTATTTTTTTTTTTGAAATTGTTGTGCGAGGCTGCAGTTAGGCATTTACCTATGCCGCCATCTTGGTTTCTCTCAAAGTTTACTCTTTCTTAAAAAATATTTTATATTATTATTTTAATTTTTTATTGATTAAAGTATTACATATGTGTCCTTATTCCATTAACCCTCAACTCCGCCCCCCCCCCCCATTCATGTCCTTACCCCCCTATTGTCTGTGTCTATTGATTAGGCTTATGTGTATGCATATAAGTCCTTTGGTTGATCTCTCCCTCTTACCCCCACCATCCCCTACCTTCCCTGAGGTTTGACATTCTGATAGAAGTTTACTCTTTTGAAAAGTGTCTTTATATTAATCATGAAATGTTGATGTTATGAATCATACATCATTGAATTAATAATTAGTCCATAAGCCCTGGCTGGGTGACATACCCCACCCAGCATTGTCCCATACACCAAAAGGTCGGTGGGTTCCATCCCCAGTCAGGGTGAGTACGGAAGGTAACCAATTGATGCTTCTCTTCCATCTGATCTCCCTCCCTCCCTCTCTCCCTTTCTCTTTCTCTCTCTTCCTTCCTTTCTCTCTAAAATCAGTGAAAACATATTTTGAGGTGAGGACTAAAAATTAATTAATTAAAAAGTCATAAAATGTAAAAACCTTAACAATTTAAATAACTTCTAATAGATAGAATGTGAGTAGGTAAGAATTGCAATGTATAGAATTTTAACATGATGAGTTAAAAATATTACAGCTATACTAGATTTTCTCCTATTTGATCCCATTAATGAAAATATGCACTTTGCTGCTTATCATAAAGTTCATTTCAAAATTATGTACCTGATAGTTTCCAAAATAGGGGAAGTAGGAAGAATAGATGGTATTCAGTTCAAAATCATCTTGGATTAAGAAACATTCATATCAAGTGAGGTAGCTAAATTAAGTCTTAAGGAGAGAAGGTTCTGTTAGCAGTGCTACTTAACATACAGGTTTGTCAGTAATAAATTGTGTATCAGATCTCAAAACTGTTGCTAAGTGTTCAATTTCTCTGTCAAGGGGAAGAAACAAAAAGGACAGACAGCGTGGCTTCTGCAATTAAAGAGACAAAAAGCAGGCGGCATTATTTCATTAGTCACAACTGCACAAGCAGATCATTATATGTAATTTTAATGCAGAAATAAATAAATCAGTGTACCCAGACAATGTAATGATGCGAATTGATAAGAGGGCTATTTGTAGCCTTCAGAAGTTAAAACTCTCTCACAGGAATGGCTGCAGTGCCCCCCCAAGGGCTCGTCTCCTACCAACCGCCTCACCTTCCATGACAGATTGGTACAGGTGTCTCAAATTATCATTACTCTGATGACAAATAAGGGATTTCATTTGATTAAAGTGATTCCAAACAAAAGCTGGCCTAAATCTGGTCGGAGCCAGGTTTAACAGACGGAAGTAAAGATGGCCTAGATGAGGTGGAAAAGAAAACCCAAACGCCAGACTGCAGCACGTTGCTCTCAGTAAGTGCCACCTTTGTGGGCATGGAGAAAAAAAAAATCTCACTTTTTTTTACATTCAAAATGGCAGCACTAGACTTATGAATAGATGTTGGGTAAAATTCTATGACAGATCCATTCAGAGCTAGGATATCCTGTAGTGCTATCTTAACCCTCAATAAATCTGGAACGCTTAAAGGCTATTAAATTAACATTTCCCTGATCTGGCACCTGTAGTCAAGTTAATTTGTCAAAAACATTTCTACAGTTTGTCACTGGACACAGTGTTTTCTGACAAGTTAAGTTTAAAATAAAATTGACAAAAATCCCATTAATTTCTTCTGAATCACCAACCTTGGTTCCATTAAGCTTTTATTATTAAGAACGTCAACTGTCACTCTTTCTTCCACAAGGTCAAGTTCTGATCTGGGTACCTCCAGGATCCTTACTGCATTAACCGGAGCCAGTGAGGTGGTGCAGCGTGGCATTAAAAGGGTAAGTTGTGGAACCAGAAAGACGTGGGTTCCGTTCTCAGCAGTGCCACTCACTGTGTGTCCTTGAACAATTTTATTTAACCTCTGAGTTACTATTTCCTTATAAAAGTACCTCCTTAGGTACCTCCTTCAAAAAGAATTCAATGAGATTATGCATGTAAAGCACTTTTATCACTAGTCCACGGTAAATACTCAAGAAATGTTGGACGTTTGATAGGTTTCATTTTCCCCTGCTTACTTACATTCATAGACTTAAAAACACACACCGTTATTGTCATTATAGACTTTGGAAGCTGCAAAGAATTTTAAGGGTCATCCCCTTTAAAACATTTTCCCCAACTGGCTGTCCAAAAAACCTTCCCAGAGCAGCAGGCACCAACCAGTGGTCCCACTGGTGGCCCGTGAGGTCCCAAAGGTTGGCGACCACTGTTCCGCGAGCATGTGCACTGATGAGGTAGGTCCCTGCCACCTTCTGAAGCAAACCCATTGCTCCCGTCTTCAGTAAGACAGTTTTGACGGCTAACACGCATTTCTTCCCATTTTACATACACTCTCTCATCAGATTTTACCCACTGATCTTAGTTCGTTGGAACTAATCTACCTCCACTTCCACAGACATCCCTTCATGTAGACGAGGACCTCAAACAAGTAACTCAGTTACTAAGATCATTACATGAGCCAGGCTATAATCCACCTGAGAGTACAACACAGCATAGAAAATACCATTTCCGCCAAAACTGGTTTGGCTCAGTGGATAGAGTGTTGTTCTGCAGGCTAAAAGGTCCCAGGTTCGATTCCGGTCAAGGGCATGTACATTGGTTGCAGGCACATCCCCGGTAGGGGGTTTGCAGCAGGCAGCTAATCAATGTTTCTCTCTAATCGATGTTTCTAGCTCTCTCTCTCTCTCTCTTTCTCCCTTCCTCTCTGTGTGCAGCAGGCAGCTAATCGATGTTTCTCTCTCATCGATGTTTCTAGCTCTCTCTCTCTCTCCCTTCCTCTCTGTAAAAAATTATTAAAATATATATTTTTAAAAAGAAAAAGAAAATACCATTTCCATTAGTCCTTCTTACACTAATGATTTTCTGAACCTTTCTTTCTAGAACATCTATGGTAAATGTAAATCTATAGTCCTGGATCCAAAACAGGAAAAGGAGTGTGGCTCTTGGGAAAAGGTTTTCTCTACTTAAAATAATGCTCCACATTTTGACACTCTGACAATCTTCTTCCACTTTGGGACAAAATAAAATGCCTAGAGCTATTGGTTTAAGCGAGCTAACTGTTATCAAAGGAAGTCTGAATAATAGCCTCAAATAATATTTTGTTGCAAGATATCAACTGAAAAAACTAGTAATCATTCATGTTCAAATGTAGGAAAGACATTTTACACAGGGGGTGGGAGGCTGAAGGAAAAGAAACGGTGTCAGTTTGCACACCATGGGTTGTCTTTGCTGCCCACAGAACTGGTCTGGACCCTGGTCCTGCCAGCCTTTAGCTGAGCGACCTTTGGCAAAGCCCATAACCTCTCTGAAAGTCAACTTCCTCAGCCGTAAACAGAGATGAGACCATCTCCTCAAAAGAATGGCAGGGCGTACAAAGTAAAAAGAAGGCATTTAAAATGCTCTGTAAACTGCAAACGTCAATTATTTCTTCTTATTATTACTTAAGCTGCTGCTCGGGCCAGGCAGATCTTTGGACAAAATGTGCCTGCAGGCAGCCATGGCATGAGAAGTGGAAGCAATGGGGAGAGGTCTCTCTCTCACCCATTAAGAGAAGAGCAGTAGCACTGTCTCCTGGCCCCGCTCAGGATGCTTACAGCGTGTACCAGGAGGTGCTTTCACACAAGTACAACCCAGCCGTCTTCAAGCATAATAGAAGCTAAGTGTCCGTTTTGAATTTTCATAGCCTTTGTGGGATTCTTTAGATCATTAATGCAACACGGCACTTTGCATTCAATTATACAAACAATGACTTCTATAATGATGATAATATCAGGGAAAGGTAATTTGCATGAACTAAGCCCCATCACCTAGGGTAACTATAGGGACCTCTTCATTATTAAATCATTTATATAATAAAATCAATACGCTTTAAAAGTAAAAATAGGTTTTTTAAAACCATAAAGAAGAATTACATGTTTTAAACGCTATCAATTATTGTAATATAATGAGACTTTTTAAGATTTAACATCAACTTTTAAAATTAAAACTCAATGGAGACTGTATACTTGGCTCCATTACTAGATGATGTATCTCTAGAAAAGGTTACAGTACAGCCATTATCACCCTCCTAAATTATATGGAAAATTTGGTATTACCCTCCAACTACCCCAAGGACAATTTAATTCCAGAGATAGTGAAGTATTTTAAGAACATAAAATTGTATAAATATTGAAGGAAATAATTCAGGTGCATATATTCATTTCTTGCAGGGTTTTAGTTGATTAAATATTATAAAGATTTTAAATGGTAATATACAACTTAAAATGTTTTCTATGTGCTTGATTTTAAACAGTTTTTAAAAACCCACAAATTTCTATACAGTAGGTTCATTACTGTTTTATCACTTTAAGAATCAATGTTCCTTAATGATATAACTCAAAAATTTTACTGAATCATTATTTAGTAAGTCATAAAAACTTCTTAAAATTCATTTTTCATGCACATTTAGCTTATCCAAAGTTAGAATTTAATTAGATAGCCTTGGTGCAAATAGGCTTGCTACTTTCTTTGCTCAATCAGCGTATGTCTCTACAGTAATTATAATTAATTCAAGTCCCCGATGCACCTCCTAGCAAACAATGTAAAAACATCAGACAAAATGGAAATAAATAGCTTTACATTTCTCCAATTATGACATTCACTTTCATCCTCCAAATGCACATATAAAATAACTGGGCTAGGTGTTATTCTGTACAGGAAAAGGCCACGCAAATCAACGACACCTCTGGTGACAGAGAAAGATGCTTGTCTGCGATAGAAAACAAAACTTTTTCACACTGCAAAAGAAAACAATACCACTGCAAAGAGCCCACCGAGAAAGTTTGCATTTAACAGTTTGCAGATGCTTGTTGAAATATAAAGGGCAGCAAGATAAAGAAGAGCTAAATTAGTATTTATCCAGAACAATACTGGGTAGAATTACTTCCAGTTATATGCAAAATTTACACTTGAGAAGCAGTTAAAAAAAAGTCTGACTATCAGGCCTTTATCCTACATGTCTCCCAGATACAATAAGAGGGGGAAAAGGAGTAAGTGGCAGAAAACTAGAGGAAAACAGGACCCCTGGATAAAACTGTCAGTACTGAGTACTTTAAAAAATAAAAAGCTCTCTCCGTGTCACACTATTCAGTGAGGTAATCGGCCCGCCATACAAAGGAACGCGGGCCGGCTCAGCACTGGCCTGGTAGGTGCGGCCAGGCACGCAGAGCCAACTCCGCCGCCGGCAGCCCCCGGCGTTCCCACGGAAACTCCCTCTGAAGCTGGCGGGTCACAACTGCCGCTGACATCTACTGGGCACCTCCCAGGGCCAAGTGCTTTCGGTGCATGATCTAATTCAGTGTGCCCACTGTCCTCTGAGGACTGCCCGCTCCCTTCGAAAGCCGAGAAAGTTTTCAGTAAGGAGGCTCTGCTCCAAGGCCCTCAACGAGGGAGGCATCAAGGTTCTAACCCAGGTCTGATCAACCGCGGAACCCCACCCTCTCAGGGAACCCGGACTTGGGAAGAGCTAAGTATTTGGGAAAGCTCACGTGACAGCTATTGTGTCAGGACTGGGAGACCTGGTCTCGGGAAGCTAAGTTTCAGAGGCTCCTCTCCCGCAGCGATGCAGGGAGGGCTGGCACTGAAGGGGGCATTGGCACAACCGCTCCAGCTGTCCTGGGCACAGGCAGACGGCAGAAACTGTTTCCGATTTCCCTGGTCTTGGGCATTGAGAAGGGGCTCAAAAACCTCGCAATGTTTCAGTGTAAAAACACAAGGAAACAGCAGCTCCTTGGGAAGAGGCAGAACCCTCTGCTTCCGCTTTCCAAAAGCAGTGGCCAAGTACCAAAGTGCGGGCCTCAGAGAACCCGCTGCTGGTAAGAGTCTTCCCGGCAGGTGGAGGTGTATCTGCCACTGAGTGTGGCTGCCCAGGTGGCAGTGCCCACATGTGCTCTGGTAACGGCAAAGGAGGAAAATGAGAACGTGGTCCTTGGAGAGACAGGCAGGCAGCCTAAGACGGCAGCGTGGCATCCAGCGCCAACAAAGCAAAACGCCCGGGTTAGACAAAGGCCGTGGCAGGCTGCAGCCCTCTGCCCAGCGGGCAGCGCGAGAAACCGGCAAGCCACTCGGGCCCCAGCCCCCTGGCATTATTTCCCTCCCGCTCATCCCGAGCCTCGGTCCAATCTCCTCTGAGGGCCTAACCAAACCAGACACAGAGAGAATCGGGATTTTATCTTATTAAAATAGATATGGCTAATTTGTCTTTTCAAATTCATTTTAAATTAAATTGGATTTCCTCGGAAGGCTGCTAGGTCAGTTCCCCCGCTGCGAACGCGGGACAAAGGTTAATTGCACGCCCTTCACCAGCTCCTCTGCTCTCCTGGGCAGCTGATAACCTGCCCGCAGAGGTGGGAAGGCTTGGTTTATTGGGAGATAATGTTGCCATTAGAGCCGTTTACCATTATGCCAAGAAACATTTTATTTTTTGACTAAATAACAAGCTATGATAGCAATAGCAAGAATGAAACGCAACCATGTTACCAACCGATGGTTAGTTTGTCTAAAACACAAAACAAAGGATAAGGACTTAACCTACTTGCTTCCCTAAAAGGCCCCAACAGAGACAAAAGTACACACCTTTCTGGAGCAAACCGTTTTCTGGTTCCAGGGTATAAAGTCTATTAACATTTTCACTTAATTTATCTCATTTAAACTGTCGGTGTTCATGAAAATTTAACCCAGTAATTCCCTGTTATACAAAGCATAACAAAGTGTGAATATTTAAATACAATGTAAATAAAACACTTTATCAATTATATTTTTGTATTCTAAATTAGTGACTTCACTTAGCATGCCTGCCTTGCACAGCACCACACTATTTTTCAATTAAAGGGCCAGATGTTTCAAAGGCTCCAGTAGGCAGCGGCAGTTATGAGAAATGCTTTATCTGCATTGTAATCATCACCACCACATCAGCTCCAGGCTGCATTAACATACTCATGTTTTATTCCGGCTCCCCTTCTAACAGAGCAGGTAATTATACAACACAGCAGAGAAACACAATCCTAAGAGCTGGACAATTTCCTTATAAGCGTCCACCTGAGCAACGCATTTTCCTTACATGATCTTAAATTTGGGGGGAATTGCTTAGTGAGAACACTGACTATTCAGAATAATTTTTTTAAAACCAAAAGAGTGAATCGCAGACATATCAATTTAGCTTCAAATATTATCAAAATACAATATGGCCTGCACATACACACACTTATGTATACTGAAAATCAACTACAAAAAGACTCCATTCAAAATCTGAGGTCACTCTTTTTGAAGCTAATAGTAAAAACCGTTATCATTTGTTACAGTCTTAGCTAGTTCCTCTCATTTTTGATGGCAGTGTCGTCTCTTTGAACAAGGCAATTCTATCTTTATTCTTACCATCCAAAACTGACAATTCACCTGGGAGGAGAATGAGCAAGTATAGCAATTATCCCTGTGCCCATTCAATAAAAAGTAATAAGGGCAGAACAAAATGCGATGCTGACAGCTGCAACAAAAACGTTATTGCATTTATTATTTAGTTAATTAAATGGCTCCCCTACCCAAAAATGGAAAATAAGAACCTATGTTATAATAGCACTGTAATGCTTAGTAACCATTGTATAATTTCATGAGAAAATACAGTTCTGCATTGTTAAAGAGAAAATGTAACAAAATTAACTTTACCATCATTTTAGAAATTATTCTACAAACATTTTTTATATCCTGAAATATCCTAAGAGGCGGTATCTTTTTTTTTTTAATGAAAACGCTATTCAAAAGATAAATGCCTTTACAAATAAATATTAAAACCTCAGAAAGGTCAAATCCTGGCAGGTTATACTTGAGCATCTGAAGCAGACAGCTTCCGCTCCTTCCTAAAAAAACCTTAGGTGGAACATTTTTAATACATCACCATGTCACTTGTTAATGTGCCCCAATCTATTAACCACATGGCAAACTAACAGGGATTTTTAAAATATGGGTTTTATGGCTTTGTGCTGGTGATTAATTAAATAAATAGCCGCCGTTTCACAAATCATTCCTCTAATTAGTCTAAAACAGACACTTTGCATTCACTGGTGCCGCTGCCATCTGAAGCTCACAGAAGGGCAGGAGTGGTGCGGCGTGGCCACGTCTCCGCGCTGTGGAGCCCACTGTCGCAAGCTCCGAGCTGGCACCCCACCCTGCCACCCAGAGGCAGAGGTGCCATCCTCACAGGTGCTGCAGTCAGCTGGAATTAGATTCCAGCTGCTCAGGAAAGATGTTCTCCTTAATTATTCTCCCGCACCCTAACGGAAACAATGCAACAACAAAGGAATAAAGTGCAAGCTCCAGCTGCAAACAAGAGGTTTCACCATCACAGCTCGTGGAGCGAAGCAGCAGCTGGTCTTAGTAATCTAGGTTAGGAGGAAGTAGGGTACTGGGTCAATCAGTACGTTATCATTAGCATTACCCTGAATTCACATATGAAGCAATTACTTCCAAATCTTATTATTTGAAAAGACTCCATTCAAAATTTGAGGTCACTCTTTTTGAAACTAATAGGAGATACATGTAACTGGTTTTGGTACATTATTTTTAACATATAGAAATTCCTTTGAAAGCAAATTAAACTGAGAAAATCTTTAGTGCTAGGGAAAAAAAAATCAAATGGGAATATTACAAGAATTCAATTTCCTTCAAGAAATACATTAAATAGTTTCCTAACCTTGCCACTGAAACTTCATTAAGAATGTTTAGGAAAAGGAAAAGGAAAGGAGAAGAAAGAGAGAAAGAAAAGAGAAGAAAGAGCCCGCCAAGCGGGGCTCAGTGGCAGACCGAGGAATCAGGAGACCGCTGTTCAATCCTTGGTCAAGATACTTGCCTGGGTTGGGACACACAGGAGGCAGTCAATCAATGATTCTCTTTCATCATTGATGTTTTTCTCTCTCTCCCTTCATCTCTGAAATCAATAAATTTAAAAAAAAAAGAAAGAAAGAAAGGAAAGAGAAAGAGGTTGACAGTAAAGGGGGTATGGCGGAGGGAAGGAAAGAAAGGGGGCGGGGAGGAAGGGGAAAGGAAAGAGCAAAAGGGAATGAAAGTGGGAAAAGGGAAAAAAACCCCAGTAGGGATAACACACCAAAGTATGTTATAGAGTGTCCTGTAGAAAGGCTATTCTTATTTCCTTTCTATGAGAACCTGTAACTGGAAAAGGAAATAAGGGGTAGAAAAGACCTGGACCCCAAAGCAAGATAAAGGGCACTGCACAATTCCTTTTAGCCTCAGCTTCCTTCCATCCTGTAAAGCAGTGTTTCCCACACTTCTCTCCTGATGAGAATCACCTGGTGGAGTTGTTAAAATACAGATTCCTGAATCCCAAGAGCACTAGTTAAGTATACAATTTTACTTGTATGTTCCCCAAAATTCTAGTTTAGCACTTCTTAGTTGGGATTCAACTAGAAAGACTAGAAAGAAGGAGAGAGGCTCACAGATCGGATTGGGAGTTCCAAAGCGCTGAGGTAGGGAGACGCTTGTGCTCAGAGAGGAAGTGTGGCCGAATGCCTGGCTGGCGGTAGGGGGAAAGAAGTCCCCGATTGCACTGAACCCTTTCCGACTGTACTGAACCCCAACCCCGGCTGAAAACCTGTGGCCCCAGGCTCATACGGGTGGAGTCTGGACTGTAGAGAAAGGCACCCAGAGACTCAGAGACTGGGAGACTGGGGGAGCCCAGCGGGCAGGGTCTACAGTCGCACTCGAGTGAGGTCTGACTGCAGAGGTTGCTGCAGCCTCTCCATAGTGGAAGGAGTCAGAAGCTCCAGACTACAGAGACCCAACCCAATTCCAGGCGAGCCCCTGGGGCACCCACGCTCTTGCACGGGAATCTGGGACTGTCAGGTGGAAATTCAGAGGAGCGCTGAAGGCAGAGGTCAGGCAGAGACTCAGGCGAGTGCACAAGGGCAGGGCTGACGGGAAGCCAAGACTGTCAGCTCAGCCCTGAGACTCCACCCCATCCAAGCTGAGCACAGAGGCTTCTGCAATTTTGCAAGTCTGATCCCATAAGACTGTCTCCAATACAGAAGGTATCCCAGATTAGACACAGCTGATACCCACATCCAATTGGCCTGAAGGTCAATTCCTCCCAGGGATACCAACAACAATAAAGACTTAGCTACAACAAGGTTGTACACGCAGTCCACAAAGGGGAGCACCAAGAGTGTCTACCTCAGGTAACTGAGGAGGTTGACCCACTGGGCCATAGGATACACAAAGCCATCCTACCAACTCTGGGAAGCAGCGAAATGCCGAGACAAAGAAATAGATCTCAAATGAAAGAGATGGAGGATATAGAGTTCAAAACCACGGTTATAAGGTTGTGCAAGAATATCCTAGAAAAGGCCAATAAATTTCATGAGACCCAACTAAAAATTAAACATAATCTGACTAAGCTGGAAAATATTATGCAGAGATCCAACAGCAGAATGGAGGAACACAAGAATCAAGTCAAAGAGCCAAAAGACACTCCTCTGGAGAAGCAAGAAGAAAAGAGAATCCAGAAAGTTGAAGATAGTGTAAGGAGCCTCTGGGACAACTTCAAGCGTACCAACATCAGAATTATGGGGGTGCCAGAAGAAGAGAGAGTGTAAGATACTGAAAATATATTTGAAGAAATAATATCAGAAAACTTCCCCTACCTGGTGAAAGAAATAGACTTACAAGTACAGGAAGCATACAGAACCCCAAACAAGAGGAACCCAAAGAGGAACACTCCAAGACAAATCATAATTAAAACACCAAGGGCAAAAGACAAAAAGGGGATCTTATAAGCAGCAAGAGAAAAGCAGTGGTTACTTATAAGGGAGCACCCATACAGAAACTATGCAGGCCAGAAGGGAGTGGCGAGAAATATTCAAAGTAATGAATAGCAAGAACCTAGAACCAAGATTACTGTATCCAGCAAAGTTATCATTCAGAATTGAAGGGCAGATAAAGAGCGTCACAGATAAGGAAAAGCTAAAGGAGTTCATCACCACCAAACCAGTAATATATGAAATGCTGAAAGGTATTATTTAAGAAGAGGAAGAAGATCAAGTGAATTAAAAATCTGAGGAATAGAATAAACTGGTGAATATAAAAGAATCAGGGGCAAAGAAAGGGAGTGGGTTGATAATTATCAGGGGGAAAGGGGTGTGGGGGGTGCAGAAAGAGACTGGATTAAAATCATATAACCTATGGATGAGGCCAATGGCTGGGTGGGAGGGGGGTAAGGGCAGAGGGTGGGGCAGGAACCGGGTGGAAGAGAGCTATGGGGGAGGGGAGGAAGGAGAAACAATTGTAATAATCTGAGCAATAAAGATTTATTTAAAAATTAAAAATAGAATTACCAAATGACCCAGCAATTCTTCTGGGTATATATCCAAAAGAATGGAAAGCAGGGTTCTGAAGAGGTATTTGTTCACCCGTGTTCACAGCAGCATTATTTTTTTAAAATATATTTTATTGATTTTTTTACAGAGAGGAAGAGAGAGGGATAGAGTTAGAAACATCGATGAGAGAGAATCATCGATCAGCTGCCTCTTGCACATTCCCTACTGGGGATGTGCCTGCAACCCAGGTACATGCCCTTAACCGGAATCGAACCTGGGACCTTTCAGTTCACAGTCTGACGCTCTATCCACTGAGCCAAACCGGTTTCGGCCACAGCAGCATTATTAACAATAACTGAAACATGGAAGCAATTCAAGTTCCATTATTGAATGAATGAATAAGCAAGATGTGGTATATACATACAATGGGATGTTATTCAGCCTTAAAAAGAAAGGAAATTTTGCAATATACTACAACATGGATGAACCTTGAGGATATTATGCTAAGTGAAATAAGCCAAGTCAAAAAAGATAAATATTGCATGATTCCACTTATATGAGCTACTCAGAGTAGTCAAATTCATAAAGACACAAAGCAGAATGGTGGCTGTCAGGGGTTGGAGAGAGGGAGAAAATGAGGAGTTATTATTTAATGATAAAACAATGTTTTACAAGATAAAAAGAGTTATGGAGCCAGATGGTAATGACGGTTATATAAATTATGAATGTATTTAATACCACTGAACTTAAAAATAGTTCGAATGGTTTAAAAAAAATTAATGGGGACAAGCAGCAAATAATTTACAAAACATCTCCTGGGCCTTCCAAAGGATGACCATGTCCGCGGGCAGCAGTGAGAGCATTTCACACCAGCCCCGGCAGTTACGGGAACAGCGATCCACTCAAAAGCTCCACTGCAAGCATGCATTCTAGAGGACTTCTCCCATATCAGAGTGTTAGTCAAAGAGGAGAAAAATCAGACGTGCTTCCAAGTTTCCAGAAAAAAAACAAAAACTTAAAAAGTTTTGTTCAAACAGCTGCTGTGTTCCTATTATGTTACAGTCAGGCCGTTTGCTGTGTGACAAAGGCAGCAACCTTTTTATTTATTTGTTTGTTCATTTATCTATTTATGTTTACCTCTCTCCCTTCCTGAATCCTTTGATGTAAACAATGAACAAGTCATCACAGAAAGAGAAATGGCACTGACAGAGGTTGCTGTGAAACCACTTCCTTTAAAAAAGGAATTCAAGTCAAGGAAACCCCCAAACGCCATGCTTTGAAAGCTGGGATTGCAAGCTGGGACTCTGAAAGCAATCACACTTGCATTTAGGGCTTCCCAGAGCCGCCTCTGTGGCACCAAAACCCACCAAAGATAAAGAAGATGTTTGTGCTAAGTTGGGAAAGTGGAGACATCAGCATTTCTGCCTCCAGACCATTATTTCTGCTCTCCAGACAGCACCTGATAAAGCATCTGGAGTGCTTGCTGTCTCCGCACAGCCACTGACTGTGCTCCGGGGTTTCCCTCGGGGTTCCTTTCCGACAATTGCAGAGGAGCCTCTGAGAGGAGCCCAAATGAGCTGCCTTAACCTTCCCATAAACTGATATTTCCATAGAGGATTAAGACAAGCGTTTCAAATAAGCCAATTTCCTTTACTAAAAACCGAAGTGACAATAGAGGTACCAAGAGAAATACACGAAGACAACGAATACGACACACTTTTCTTGTTTGGGGGTATGCAAAAACAAAGAGCAAAAGGTTAGGTGGAGGTGGGCTGCACACTTCCCTCTGATTTCTGATGCTCCACTACAGCGTGGTCTATGAAAAAGTGATACAAGAATTACTGTCATCCCAAGTGGAAGAGGAAAAAGGTCTAAACACTTGATACTACTTGTTATGTGCTAATGCTACATGGTACATATTTCTGTATTCCTACGGATTAGAAATTTCCCAATCAGTGAAATGCAACGATGTCTCTTTTCTAATAAGATAATTCCAGATCTCTGGGGATGCCACATGATTATTTGCTGAACTGGTAACAATCAAAATCCCTGCCTACCCTGGGGTCCCTGTAGAAGGGAACAAGCTTCCTTCTCCTAGCTCCCTTGGGCCGTAGGAAGTTTCCTTTGACTCAAAGGGATAGAAAGTATATGTTCCTGAACTGAACAGAACTCGGAAGAAGGAGCCAGAGTGGAAAATATCCGTAGGCAATCCTCTGGGAAGCTGAGGGGAGCCAGGGGGCTTCCCTGCCTTTGGCCGCCTGCCAGCCTCACTCTGCTCTCCTCCTATCCTTGGCGACAAAGCACCTTTCTTGTTTTTCCCTCTACAGTAGTGCCTCCCACAAACCCATATTCAACCGTAGGCTATATCATGTATAATGTGAGATGCTTTACATTTAGCACTCTGTATTGGCACCTTGAACGCTTTGGAAAGGAATGATTAAGACTACAAGTAGCTAGCATTTACTCTGTGTGTCAGGCAGTAGGCTGAACCTTCTGTCCTAATATATAAAAACCAAGGTTCCATAACGACCAACAGAAGGCTCGACTGAACACCGGAAGTCAGTCCTGCAGTCAGTGCTGGGTTGCTGTGGCGATCCAGCATTGACTGCCAAGGGGGCTGCAGATCCAGCCCAGATAGAGGCCCGAAGAGAGAGGCAGGGTCTGATCTGCAGTCTCCATGACAGTTGTTGATAAGCCGTTGCCTCTCTTTCTCTCCAGGCTTCATTAGCAGCCATGCCTCTGTTTCTCTTTGGGCCTCTGCGGGGGCTGCTAATCAACCCTGCCTCTCTGATCAGGCCCGGAGATAGGCCCAGAGATACTGACTGGCATAGAAATCAACCAATCAGAACAAAATCTGGGTGAACTATGAGGAGCCAATGGCTGCTTAGGAGGTGGAGCTTTTGATGCTAACTGGCATAGAAACTGACCAATCAGAACCAAATTGGCTGGCAGGGGAGGGCAGTTGGGAGTAAAATCAGGCCTGCAGGGGAAGGTAATTAAGGGTAATCAGGCAGGCAGAGGCAGTTAGAGGCAATCAGGCTTGTAGGGGAGGGCAATTAGGGGCAAGATCAGGCCAGCAGGGGAGGACCATTGGGGGCAACCAGGCTGGCAGGGGAGGGCAGTTAGGGGTGATCAGGCAGGCAGGTAGGTGAGTGGTTAGGAGCCAGCAGTCCCAGATTGCGAGAGGGATGTCCTATTGGAGAAGGTGCAGGCTGGACTAAGGGAACCCCCCGACACACACACTCCATGCATGAATTTCGTGCACCAGGCCTCTAGTATACTATAAACAATATACTATATCTTTTGACTCTCAAACCTGCCCTCACCTCATTTTACAGATAAATAAACTACTAAGAAAATTAAAGAAATTATGGAAGGTCACACAGATAGAGAACTCAGCTGAAAACCCAGGTCTGACTGACTCAAATGACCACATTCTTTTACTATTATAATTCTCTCCAATATATTTTAAAAGCTTTTTTATTTTTGAGGGGGGGGGGGAGCCTTGTATTGTATTTTGAAATCAATATTTTCAAAGAACCATAATATACCTTTGCATGAATTGTCTCTCTTTCTCTTTCTTCTATAATATGCATTCTTTATACATCATTTAAGACAACACATTAACAAAAAAAAAGATCCTATTTTATGAGAGCTTCCATTTCAGCCACATGACAAAATATGTACACTAACAGAAAAAAAAGGTTTTGATAAAATATAAAAAACACTTATTTTATCTGATTCAATAAACTGATGAGTGTCTAAGAAATTCACAAAGGCCCAAAAGTGAAAGGCAGAACTCAGAAAGGAAAACAGAACACAATGTTTTACTTCAATAATGATATTTGCCAAACAAGTGATATTAAGTGTTCTGCTTTCTCAGTCAGCTGAATACACAGGACAGCCCATCCATAATCTATAATAAAGCTGGAACCCTAAAGACCTATGTGTGAGACTAAATTAGAAATACCTGCAACCTGGAGCTGACAAGGAAAACTTCCTGCCAATTTTTTTTTTCTCCTGAGATTTTACAACCACAAACCAATTTTCATATAAGATTTTCATATCAAATTCACATTATTTGATGGACCAGAAAGACACATACCAAGAATTTAAAGTTTTCCTAGGCCGATAGTACAGTCAGGTACAAGGCAGAAGCAAACAAACCCTCTCAGGGTGAACCTACATGATTCAAATAATTCCAACAGAAAAAAACTGCAAGAAATAAGTTGTTACAGCCCAAATCACAAAACATAGAAGGCATTGTTTAAAAAAAAGACACACAATTAACAGAATGATCATAAACAAAGTATAAAATAATACTTAAAGAAAAAAATTTAAAGTATTAAAAATATGGGTAAGAGTAAGGAAGATACTATAAAATATTATCCAAGATGTGATCTGATAATCTGACTAAGAGAATGTCACTATCCTTAGGAGATGTAAGCTCAAGTATTTAAGAGTGAATCACAATTCTGAAATGGCTACATAAAATAAAGTAAACATGGGAAAATGGTAATTAATGAATATAAGTAGTAAGTATAAGGGTGTTCACTGAATTAACTTAATGCCAACTTGTAGCTTAACGCCAACCCCTGCAGTGGTGGTGGTAGCAGTAGTGATTACAATAACAGCAACAACAGTAGGCCAGAAAGTCAGAGGTATAAACATGAAAATGAAAGAGATCACCACATTATTCTACATATTATTATATATTATTAATATTCATGTATTTACAGAAATTCTATAAGAACTAATGAAAAACTATAAATAGAAAATTTGTTCATGTAAAGAAATACAAAATTAACATAGAAATCAGTAGACTTCTTATTCACAATAGTAAAAACATAACAGAAAATGAGACCCCATTTACAAAAGCAGCAACTGTAAATATTTAGGAATATGCTTATAGTAGTACATGTGAAATAATAATAATAATAATAATAATAATGATAAACCTCTCCAAACAAAAGAATCCAAAATTCAGAAGCTTTACAGGAAAAAATTATGATAAATTTCATTATATAAAATAAATTTGTATATAGTTCAAAAATCTGTAAACAAAGCCAAGGGATACACAATGAATTGGACTAATCTCCTTAATATATAAAGAACTACTAGAAAATAAGAAAAAAATGGAGAATCCAATACATCTGGGAAGTTCACAGAACTGCCAAGGTTCTTAAACACTAGAAGAGCTCAACCTCATTCATAAGAGAAATGCAAATTAAAATTACACAGATTCACTTTTCACCTATTAGATTGGCAAAAATCCAAGCATTTGATAAATTCTGTGGTGAAGCTGTGAGGAAACAGGCACTCTCATATTTTGCTGGTGGGAGTTAATTGGCACAATCCCTATGGAGGGCAATTTGGCAATACTTACAAAAATTACAAATGCATATTCCCTTTGACCCAGCAATTCTGCTTCTTGGAATTTATCCTACATATATAATTGCACACATGCAACATGCCATATGTGCAAGATTATTCACTGCTGCCTTGTTTGTAATAGCAAAAGATTAGAAACAACTCAAGTCTCCATCAACAGGCTAAAGAAATTAATATAATATTTCCAAACAATGGAATACTATGCAGTAACATGAAGAAATGAGACATTCTCTGGGCACTAAGATAGACAGATTCCCAAGTTATATTGTTAAGTAAAAACGCAAGCTTTTAAGCAATGCTAATTATACTATGTTACGTTTTATGTAAAAGGGGGAGGAGGGAATAAAAATATATCTATATATCGAAGGCTAATATTCTAAGTGTCCATCCGACCGGTTGCAATGATGTGCACTGACCACGAGGGCACAGGCACTCAATGCAGGAGCTGTTGTGACCTGCACTATCCATTTACAGAGAAATGGAACCTTGGACCTGGCACCCACAAAGCAACACTCTGCTTCCCCCAAGTGAGACATAGGCCTCCACCCGGAGCAACAGCCCACCAAATCGTAGCCAACACTGCCGAGACCCCATGGCGCAAAATGCAGTCCACAGCCCAGCCTAGTCTGGAAATGGTTGCTATGGGCACCAAGTAATGATGTCACATAGCGATACCTGACTTCCTCTCCCTAGCGACAACTTGTAGTTTCTTCAACCCAGGAACATGACTTGCGTTATAGCCAGTTGCAAACATTTTACACTTTAACCAAATGTCTGTGAAGCATTTTCCGGTGCCTCATCTCATCTGATCCTCACAGAAATCCTGGAATAGGAGACTTGGTGGAATTCTATTTTCTTTTCATTAGCCGGAAAATGGAGATTTAGAAAGTTTAGAAACTTGACCTGACTAAAAAGAAGGAAGAAATGGTGGACCTTGAAAATGACTTCAGGTTTTCTTACTGTGCAGAATATAGTCAAACACTGCTACACTTAAATATTTTACCCTTTTTTTCTCCCTGCTTGAGCTATAATAATAATCTGCTTTGTATTGATATTTACTGCTGTGTTGCTAACAATTACTTGAAAGAGAAGTTGGAGTGCTTCACTGGGCTGGAAAAAGTTTAGTTACATCAGAAAACAGGTCTAAGATGAAAAAAGTTCTAGACAGTTGTGCACAATGATGTGCACAGTTAACTAATGTACTGTACACTTACTGTGGGGCCAGCTCACTCACCTACACCAGCAGAAGCAGGCAGAGCCATGGATAATACAACAATCATTTCAGATGTCTTTATAGGACAATAAACATGGCTTTTGTGGCACACTTAACTCAAACATATTCAGTGACATGAATATTAAAATCAGTTTGCAGGCTTGCCTGAGCTCAAAGACTGATTATATAGGATTATAGAACGGAGGAGTGTGAGGCAGGAGGCACTGACCCTGGAGTCAGCTAAGGCCTTAGATCAGATCTCCTACAAAGTAGAAAGGGAAGCATCAGTGTCAAGAGGTGATGACATTTACACTCCTGCAAACTCTGAGACGGCCGAGGGTCCAGGAACCCTGATTCTACCACAGTAACTGACTAAATCCCTACTGTGCCAGGTGCTTTGTAATATACTATTTTTGGCCTTCCAAAAACTAGGTGGTTTAATTATTTTATGGATGAGGCTGCTAAGGCTCTGAGAGAGGAAATGCTTTGTTTAAGGCAGTGCAGCAGCCCTGGGATTTCAACGCAAGTCTAGGGAGTTCGGGCTCTCATTGTTTACTACAGCGCCTCCCACAACAGCCACCGCTGAGCACTTAACCTCGGGAAGATGAATGATATTCGCTCTGCTGTGCCCAGCCTGGCAGAGCCATCAAGCCCTCTCCTACCTGACAACCTTCCTGCTGTTTTCAGGCAGTGCTCAGATCTTCCTGGTTCTTCTTTTCCAGATGGACTCTGTAAATCCGAACTCATATACTCAGGTTCCCAGTCCCTTCCAACGGTCTTTGTCTGAATAAAGGCTGTTTAGAGTTGTCAACCTTTGCCTTACAGGAACTCACACTAAACTCTTTACTCTTGCCCTGGCCAGTGTGGCTCAGTAGGTTGAATGTCATCCCAGGCACCAAACTGTTATGGTTCGATTCACGGTCAGGGCACATATCCAGGTTGCAGGCCCTCCAGTGTATACGGGAGGCAGCCAATGGATGTTTCTCCTTCTCCCTCTCCCTTCTTCTCTCTCTAAAATCAATTAAAAAAGCATATACATAGTTTTTTTTAAAAAAAAACAAACTCTCTGCTTTTGCTAACTGGAGGCATAGTGATTTATTCAGACGTAAGGATGTCAATTCCTTGCTCAAAATATGATTATTAGAAGCAGATCAAAGCCCCATCTCTTGCCTCTTCCCTATGTTCCAGGCACACTCAACCACTTTTCTTTCCCAGAATTCACCAGAATCTCTCACTCTCTCATCTCAGACTTTTACACCAGAATTTACCCTGCCTGGAAATCCCTTGCCGGACTAACTCCCTCCCGGCCTCCGAGGTTTGGCTTAGGGCTCATGTAACGGTCTTCCCTAATACTTCCCGCCCCACGTCCAGGCCAGATGCTTTTCTCCAAGGCGCTTAGCCTTCTGAACTTTCCTTCTCCCAGCATTCACTACCCTGGATTGTAACTGTCTCAATCCCCTACAAGATTACACATTTCATGAGATTAGGGACCATGTCTACCTCATTTACCATTGGATCTTCAACATTTAGCAAAGCTCTTGGCACACACAGACTCTCAAGAAATACAGGAGCAATGAATGAATGCGTTTCTCTTTCAACTACCCGGCTCAGCTGAATCATACTGAGCTCACAACCAACCATGACCCCAAAGCTTTTCTTTCATGTACTCATTGGTTAAACCTTATCTTCCCCTTCCCTTTCTCCACCACCACCCTCTATATAAGTGATTGATTTTATGACCTAAGTGCAAGTATCTTTTTGTCCTGTCAAGACCACTTCAGGCCCTGACTTTGTCACTGTACATGCCCGCTCCTCTTCCCACTTTCTGTCTTCCACAAATGTGATCAACTACCGTCCATGTCCCCATTCCAGTCCCTGATAGCAATGAAGACACAGAGCCCCGTAGCTTGCCACAGCAGATAGCTCTCCGGTTTGACACGGATCCATTAATCAGCACGCTGCTTAGTCACTCAGCCAGGTGCGAGGCCACCTGACCACCACACTGCACGCTAACGCCTCTCTGGCCTGCCTATAAGAAGATTGTGCAAGATCCTATTAAGACGGTTCATGCTTTACTGAAATTCCAAACAGCGGGACCCTGGTGCTTTAATTAGCTGAGTATCCTACCTGGTTCTGAGTGAGCCCAGGCTGGCTCCTGGTGATCGCTACTTCCTTTTTCTGGCTTACAAGTCCTTCACTGCTGTGAGGTGAGCTTTGTAAATCAAGGTTGCCCTATCCCCAAGGTGAAGAGAGGAGTCTTGAATGCCAGGTTACTAAAGGGGGCTTCGTGAAAGAAGGTGCGTTTTCAGATTTTAAATGCGGAGGGCCAACAGACGTGGTAGAGGACAGGGGGAGAGCAGTCAGGCTGACGTCTGAGTAACACTGACGGCAAGGCTAGATGTCAGCAGCGGAGACAGCAAGCCAGGAGGCCTTGCCCACGTCTAGCTCGGGATAAAAAAGCAGGGCTCAGAAAAAGCACGTTCTTCCTGCTGGGCTGTCTTCTTGATCAGAAAGGTCAACCGCAGCTGGGCTTCTGCCAGAATTCTCATTTTGACGATCATAAAACACACATGGGTTGAGCAAAGCCAGGAAGTAATCCCTACACACAAAAGACGGTTGTCAGAACAGACAGGCAGTCGAGTTTCTCCAAACCCACCGGTAGGATTATGTGGAATGAAGCGATTTTGTTGCAAAGGACTATTGTGCAACATTTCCCCATTTCTCTTCCAGAAAAATACAGAGGTAATTATGCACTCATCGCCAATGTAGCAAATCAGTTAAATTAAACCTGTATTTCATCTAACTCATATAGGGTATGAACAACATAACTAACTTTTCTCATTTCATCCTCTGGTACTCTCAAGTAAATAAAAGGGGTAGAAAGTAAAGTTTCCCCCTACAAACAGAATCTGTCAGTTCCTGGGATGTGCACTTTTCGGCTCATGCATCCTAAATGCATGTGGAGATATTATATGCACTTTCTATTTAGCAATTTAATTATATCTTTGCATTCACAGAGTGGCAATGGCTTGCAGTAATAATCAGGTGAAAGCATTCGAACATTAATATGCTGGAATCCGATGTGTTAATTTGATGCAACTTTGCCTTGACAATATGTGATTAATTTGTTCTCGGGCTAGCCCTGCTCCCAGCTCTGACAGTTTCAAATGCTGGGTTTCTTTATCCATATTGCTATTTGACACGCCTTAGCCCACTGCTCTGCTAAGACCACTGTTAATTTGTAATGAACTTGCTTTTCAGGGGGGCTCCTTCATTTTTAATTCTGTCAGTGTCACCTCCTTGAGGAAAATTACAAGTTTCCGTAGGTGTGATTACTGCCAAGTGCTGCTGATAAGAGGTTTGAGAAAACAGGGCTTTATAAAGAAGCCTGTATTTAATCTGCTGAAGCAGATTTACTGCCTCCAGACAGAGAAATAGAATGCAAAGTTCTCTTATTTAAAAGTCACCCCCAAGTCCTCCCTCACCACTACCTCCCCCTCAACAAAAACACACTTGCATCTCCAGGACTCAGTAATGAGTCACTCAGGGAAAAGAGGTGAAAGAGTAATAAATTTAGCAATAATGGCAATTCTTGTCATTAAATTGGACTTGTAGGAGAGTCTTATAAAACATACAAATACACTGTTCAATAGGGGAAGAGGGGGAAAATCCCACAGAAACAGTTATAGTTTCACCTCCTTTCTATCTAGCTTCAAAAGCCCATTTCTTTTGGGCAAACTAGGTACTGGTGAAATTAGGCATGGTTTAAACTTCTCCTTGGGATGTAATCCTAGTAATGCTTGATGAAGGGTGATAGAGGAGCTAAAAAATCAGTCTCAAAACATGAGGCTCAGTATAATGACTCATTATTAGGGTAACAGCAGGCAGCCTCCAAAGCACTTTCATCACAGGATTTATTTACTTATTTATTATTGGTTTCAGAGAAGATGGGAGAGGGAGAGATAGAAACATCAATGATGAGAGAGAATCATTGATTGGCGCCTCCTGCAAGGGCGACACTGGGGATCGAGCCCACAACCCAGGTATGTGCCCTGACTGGGAATCGAACCATGACCTCCTGGTTCTTAGGTCGGCACTCAACCACTGAGCCACCACGGCCAGGCCAGTATTTTCCATTTAACCTTCACAATAACCACGTCCATTGGGTATTATTATCTCCTCCTTCCTTTTTTCTTTTTTTTTTTCTCACAGGAGGAAACAAAGTATTCATCAGAAGGATTTACAAGCAGGAGAGGATAGAACTCTAGGGCAGGAAAACACATCTTTTGACTGCTGGTCATCTGCCTCTCTCCAGGACAATGTCCGGGAAGGAAAGGCTGTCCCCTCTGTAATTAGTCCACAGACGGAACTGCCCACTCTACTGTTGGGTTCGTTCTCTTCAGCCCAATCCGCACTCTTTTTCCATTTAATCGGGGTACACAGTCCTCCTGAAATTCCACCATGCAGCCTACTATTTCCACAGGGCCAGGCACAAATTGAGTCCTGCTAATTTTACCATCACACGTTCTTAAATGTCTATTTACAACAAAAGCCAGGAGCTTCCAACAGTCCCACTTACCTCAGACATCATTAGTGGCACAAGCCTCTTCTCAGAAGATGAGAGAAGTTTCCCAATATATCACAACTTAATTAAAACTCTTAAATATTAACTAGTACTGGGGTCCCCTATTACCACTGCTCAATTTAAAAATATATATATATATTATTGATTTTTTACAGAGAGGAATAGAGAGAGATAGAGAGCTAGAAGCATCGATGAGAGAGAATCATCGATCAGCTGCCTCTTGCACACCCCCCACGGGGGATGTGCCCGCAACCAAGGTACATGCCCTTGACGGGAATCGAACCCAGGATCTTTCAGTCCGCAGACCGACGCTCTATCCACTGAGCCAAGCAGGTCCCGGCAGATTGTTGACTTTTGATAAAACAATTCCTACTTTGCCTTCTCCACCAGGCTGTTTACGAAGCAGCCTCTAAGACTGAGGCATGTTAACGGTGGAATATCTGCTCAAAGGAATGAAAAAGAAACACTGACTTGCACTATACAAAAAGAAAAATGCAATGATTACCAAGGTAGGTGAAGAAGCATAATGCAAAATTACACAGACTAAAACTAAATTATGCTAAACGATATAAAGATGATTTGGCATCTACTGCTCAAAAAGGGGTAACAGGGCACTTTTATTTGCAAGCTGGCTTTAATTTAAAACTTTCTTAATGCTTCTTCATTACGGTTTGAGTACCTCCTAGTCCAGGAGTTTCTTTAGGACAGAACAGGGAGAGTAGTAGTTTGTTCACACTGAATCCCTAGCCAATAGGCGCTTGGTAAGTTTTCACTAAATGAAATGGAATAAAATTTGCATCCTGACGGGTTTGGCTCAGTGGGTAGAGCATCAGCCTTTGGACTCAGGGGTCCCGGGTTCGGTTCCCGTCAAGGGCATGTATCTTGGTTGCGGGCTCATACCCAGTGGGGAGTGTACAGGAGGCGGCTGGTGGGTGTTTCTCTCTCATTCATGTTTCTGGCTCCATTCCTTTCTATAAAAAATCAATAAAGTATATATTTTTTTAAAAAGAAATAAAAATTGTGAGGGGGCGCGTCTATATCTGCTTAAAGGTGGGCCACCTAGAGCAGCTCAGTTCAGTCTGGCACATGTGTGACCTCCACGCACCAGCTGTGGCTGCAGTGCGGGAACAGCTGCGGTGGCGGAGGTGCTGTCTCCTAAAGGACAAACAGCTCCATCCCCGTCCCCAGTGACCCCTCCTCCCGCCCGATGCTGGAAGGAGCTCTAGGGAACCGCGGCCGAGTAACAGAGAGAAGGAGGCCGGCTCTGGGTGAGCATGACTGAGCCAAGGACAGGCAGAAACACCTCTCCAAGGACAGGTGTCGTGTCGAGAACAAACAGAAGTTATCCTGAAGGAGATGTACAGATGAGAACAACATAAAACAAAAGAAGAAAAAGACACTAAGCTAAACCAAACAAGTAACAGTGAGGGGAAAGAGGTCCACAGGAAAACTGCGAGTGCATTTGTCTACCTCGGGGAAGTGGGGGTGTTTAATCTGGCCGCCACTGTGCGGGGCCTGCCAGGGGAGGAGGCAGCGGCAGGGGGAGCGGCTCAGAGTGACACGGATGGGATGAGAAGGTCCTGGGGCCAGGGAGGGACAGGTGAATCTGAGACGTGTCGCATCTGACAGGTCCTGGGAAGGAATCGCTGGCTGACCTTAGAACTGGTGAAGGAGAAGAAACTATCAACTATCCCGTCAACTCCCTTTAAATGATTTAAAAGTCTCACGTTGGGCCGAAACCGGTTTGGCTCAGTGGTAGAGCGTCGGTCTGCGGACTGAAAGGTCCCGGGTTCGATTCCAGTCAAGGGCATGTACCTTAGTTGCAGGCACATCCCCGGTAGGAGGTGTGCAAGAGGCAGCTGGTCGATGTTTCTCTCTCATCGACGTTTCTAGCTCTCTATCTCTCTCCCTTCCTCTCTGTAAAAAAATCAATAAAATATATTTAAAAAATAAATAAATAAATAAATAAAATAAAAGTCTCACGTTGGAAATCATCTTTCTTTGAAAAGAATCACCTGGACGTTACCAACTTCACAGAAAGCCCCTTTGTGTTGCTCACAAAATAGCCTCGAGTGTTTTTCTTTTTCTACAAGCAACACTCTTTCTCCCGGGCAAGTCTAAATACTTACTGTCGGTACAAATTACCTGGGTCTCTCCAAGACTAAGCGGCGGTCTGCTCACTCCCACGCGTGTCCCTCAATCACCGGCCGCGAACGCAGCCTGCGCCCGCCAGCCCGGCCGCTCATAAACCACCGTGTCATCCGGAGCGGCAGCGCTCTGTCCCCCAGCGCCTCCCTGTCTCCTAAATGGCTTCGGCTACACACATCCTACCGGCAAAAGGACTTTATGAAAACCTCGGGGCAGAAGGAATGATCATCACCTCTGCAGCCAATTCCTTAGGGAAAACGCGAAGCCACTTAAAAACTGGCTGGAAATTAACCTCCTGTAACAAGTGGGGGGCCGCTGGGAGCGCTTCACACATCACAGCGTAACAGGAGATTGAGGACCGGCCGGACCCTGGGCTCTGATGCTGGCTCTCCCCTCCCAGCCGTGTGACCTCGGGCAGGGTAGCCCCCCCCCCCCCCCCGGGGCCTCAGTCTCCCCCTCTCAGACCAGAGGTGATCACAGCATCTCCTCACAGGGCTGGTCTCAGAATCTATGTGGGCAGGCGAAGCACTCAGAATTGTGCCTAGAACACAGCAAATTTTCAAACACATGCCGGTTGCTATGATTGTTGTTGTCATTAGTCGGTTTAATTACTTAAAATATAACCCACCAGGATGTAGATTTCTTTCTCCCTCCCTCTTTCTTGCCTTCCTTGACTTACCTAACCGAATGGGAGACAGACAGACAGGAAGAGGGAAAAAACAAAAAACACCTGTACTCCCAAAAGGCATAAACAAGGGGCTGGGAAGTAGAGGAGGAAGCCACGTCAGGGGAGTCAAGGAAACATGGCGAAGGAGGTGACAGCTGAGCTGGCTCCTGAGGGCAGGCAGGAACTTCCCGAGAGAAAGAGTTTTGCCTGGCACTGGGTACGGCACCTAGTTTCCGACATGGAAGACCTGGATGGGCCTGTCTGCGTTTCTAGGAAGGGCAGTCAGCTACCTGAGCGGGGGATGAGGAGGGGAGTGGAGGCTTATCTCTCCCCCTGAGGAAAATACACTTCCACGTGGGCAGGTGCATGAACAGCACTGAAAAACTAATCAAATACTCCAGCCAGAGCCTCCTCATCCCTCTAGACTTGGCTTAATAAGACTCCACCAACGTCCCCACCAAGGCCGGACCCGTTAGTTCTTTGGATTTCCAAATGCTCCTGTCCCTGGTCTGTTCTCTCATGAGACTCCGCTGGCTCCGAGGCCAGAGCTCTCCTTCTATCAGCGCACCCCAGGGACCTCTTACTCCACCAGGAACAGGGTAAACACTCAACTAATGTTGGATGAATCATCTGCCTTGCCTACAATCCTATATAATAAAAGTGTAGTTTGCAAATTGTCCCATCCACCAGGAGTTCTTCCAGGAGTTCGGCCAAGGGGCGGGACCGGCCAGGGGAAGGGAGGGAGGCCCAGGCTGGTGGCAGGCGGGTGGGCTGCAGAGGGAGAAAGGAGGGAGGCCCCAGCAGCAGCCAGGGGAAGGGAGGAGGTAACTGGCCAGCCGCTAGGGAACCTACCAGTGCATAAATTTCATGCACTGGGCCTCTAGTATTCTCATAAAAAGAACCTAAATATTAAGGGTCTCCAAATGTCTCACATTGACCATAAAATTATCTAAGTCTAACGATGGGTCTGACATTGGTCATCATCCTCATTTAACCAACTGGTTAGCTCAGCCCAGAAAGGTGGGTGAAGCCTTCAGTCACACAGAGCTAGTGACACAGTAAGCAACAGAACCACAGTCTCGTGAATCAAGTACTCTTTCAAAACCAAGCTGAGACTATTTTTTTCTTAGGCTAAATGCTAGAAAAACTAGAGCTTCTTATATCCTACTAGCATATACTATATTTGATAAGCAAATAAAATGCATTTTGACAATATTTCTTTTTATACATGTGGTTCTTCTTAAAACAGATAGCATGAACTCCAAGGTCAGATAAACTGGATAAAAAGCTGCCCCACCAAACAGCAGGGTGTGATCTTGGACAAATTACTTAATCTCTCAAATACCCACATGGAACTGACATGTGTGTGTACATGGAACTAACAATATCTACATCCGTAAGTTACTGTGCAGGTTAGAGATGATACACTAAAATGTCTAGCATGATACCTGGTACACAGCAAGTACTCAGTGAACAGGAAATACTACTTTCACCTTTACCTGTTGTCCTACAGACAAAGGTCTAATTTTCTTATTTTTTTTCCCTTCCCTAGTGCCTATACTATGCTCTACTAATAACTGCTACTCAAAATTTTCTGAATCTATGATTAAGAAAACAAACTAATAAGTAGCCAATGGCTTTTCTTAATCCAGAAAAAAACAATAGTTTAAGATATTAGTATGAATACAAATGGTTTTATAATAATGATATTTCATTGTTTTAAAAATCAGAATCATCTTTGTCTAAAAACAGTCCACCAATTTTTCTCTACATAGGATTGGATGAACTTTTTCCTGTAACTTTTCACTTTAACTTCTGTTTTATTATTATCACCACAATTAAAGAAGTAATACACATCAATTTTAGAAAAAAAGAATCTTAAAAAAATAAAAATTGCTTAATTAAAATTTAGAGATATCTTGTGCATATCCTTTCATAATTTTTTCTGTGCAAATATAAGCATCCTATTACTTTATGTTTTTTATTTACTATAT